>OU452316.1:10990906-11154305 GCA_911728475.2 Pterostichus madidus | reverse complement strand
CCTGGATCTTGTATGTGAGAGGTAATATTGTTTCTAAATTATAGATTTGTCAAATTGAAGTTTTGTGTTAAAAAACTTTTATATAAACATGAAATCAATTGAAAACAGTTCAAAACATATATCCTCAATCCTAGAATATCTTAATATATTTACAAAATTGCTCTAACTTGTCTCGAAATTAATATAATTGTGTTAAAAAGTTTCATGCGTAACGTCAATGAATTTTTCTGCTTACGGTCAAATCGTCCGTAGATGTTCTTCTTACAAAATGCAAAGCCACCACAATCTTAGTTAAAAATGTGTGTTTTTTCAAGTTTTCTCGCACATCATGTGCACAGAAAATCTAATACTAACAAAAGGCACCCCTCATGATTGACCTCTATCAAATAAAAAAAGTTTCAAATTAATCGGACAAACCGTCTAGGCTGTAGAGGTGAGCAATTGACGTGATGAATCCAAACAAATATACTTACCTCTTACTCTAATAGTAGTTGGACTAGCGGTCAGCCTGGCTTCGCCAGGTCTTCACGCTACGCTCCGCGAACACTGAAATAGGATTCACTTCTGCAAGACAATTGATACTATATAAATCAAATTATTTCCGAAGAAAAAGTTCTCAATTTTGCATGTCTGTCCTTTAAAATACATTTAATTGATACCAAGCACGATAAGTTACGAAGCTCTGGCACTACAAAATTGACAATAAAAAAAAGGCCCATTCAGCACACGAACTCTTTAAGCGACCTTTCATTTGATACCAAACATAATAGGTTTTGATGCATTTTTACGAAAACAATTGCCGATCGAATAATATTTAATTTTCTACGCGAGCCCTTCTATAGACCTTTCATTTGATACCAAACACGATAGGTTTTGATGCGTTTTTACTGAAATAATTGCCGATCGAATAATATTTAATTTTCTACGCAAGCCCTACAATAGACCTTTCATTTGATACCAAACACGATAGGTTTTGATGCATTTTTACTAAAACAATTGCCTATCGAATAATATTTAATTTTCTACGCGAGCCCTTCAATAGACCTTTCATTTGATACCAAACACGATAGGTTTTGATGCATTTTTACTAAAACAATTGCCGATCGAATAATATTTAATTTTCTGCGCGAGCCCTTTAATAGACCTTTCATTTGATACCAAACACGATAGGTTTTGATGCATTTTTACTAAAACAATTGCCGATCGAATAATATTTAATTTTCTACGCGAGCCCTTAAATAGACCTTTCATTTGATACCAAACACGATAGGTTTTGGTGCATTTTTACTAAAACAATTGCCGATCGAATAATATTTAATTTTGTACGGGAGCCCTTCAAAAGACCTTTCATTTGATACCAAACACGATATGTTTTGAAGCACTCTTACTAAAACAATTGCCGATTGAATAATATTTAATTTTGTACGCGAGCCCTTTAAAAGAACTTTCAGTTGATACCAAACACGATAGGTTTTGATGCACTCGTACTAAAACAATTGCCGATCGAATAATATTTAATTTTATACGCGAGCCCTTCAAAAGACCTTTCATTTGATACCAAACACTATAAGTTTTGATGTACTCTTACTAAAACAATTTCCGATCGAATAATATTTAATTTTGTACGCGAGCCCTTCAAAAGACCTTTCATTTGATGCTAAACACGATATCTTTTGAATTACTTTAACTAAAACAATTGCCCATCGAAAAAAATTGAATTATGTATGCGAGCCCTTCAAAGGACCTTTTATTTGATACCAAACACGACAGGTTTTGAAGCACTTTCACTAAAACTATTACTGATTGAAAAAATCTCATTTCTACATGCGTGACCTTCTAAACTTTCGTATTATACCATATACGATAAATTTCGAATTTTAATAATAAATTTAAATAAATAATAATAAAAATGTATTTAACCTTCCGTCGGGCGCGGGGTCTAGAGTAACGAGAAAGCGCGCGGTGTATCAAAATGATCACGCTACGAAAATGTTGATTTCCTGGCAGGATTTTCTAAATAAATTGTCTATTTAACTTGGAAAGTGAATTATATTACGAAAAGATTGGAAGGAAATAATAATAAAATGCATAAGTACATGAAATAACGCAAAAAAGATTTATTCAAATAAAATAACAAAATCATATTTTCTTTACAAAATTTGGACCCTCTTAATAAATTCTTATAATAAATTAACAGAAAAATAAACAGAATACTTATAAAAACATGAAATGGACATTATAAGATGAAATATAGTTATAAAGGTACTCAATTATTGTTCGCAGCTTCGTTCCGTTGCTGTAAATTCTTCAAAAATTCACTGCATTTTGAACAGAAAGGTTCAATATGCATCAAACAAACTGAATCCTTGCATTTGTTGCAATTATATTTTGTCAGCCGAGATTTTACAGTGCATACCTGACACCGTTTTCTTTTTGTTCCACGTTGTCCTCTTCTACGTCATCTGATAAATTTTGCTGTCTGTATTTGCTTAGCCTCTGTACAAGGTCATGATGCAATCCTGCAGTATTTATACTTCTCCGAACGATATGAGGTAAAACTAGCTCTTGAGAAAAATATGACCATTGGCCATCGTCGCACGTTCCTTGCGACATTGTAGGAAGAACCTAATTTGTCAGTGGTGTTATAATTGATGGTTTTTGTTTATCCGCACTGTCGGGATCTATTTCGTTATTACCGTGTAAACTAGATGCTAAAAAAAAAATAACATTCTCCTGAATCTTCTGGATTTTCTACGTGGTCTTCACCATCCGTGTCGCTCTCGTTTTGAAAGTACTCTAGTAATTCGTCGTCGTCTTCTTCTAAAAGCAGTCTTCGTAACTTTTCATCATCACTGTCTTTATCTACATTATATTTTTTTGTGTATTTCGTCATAATCAGGGTATGATAAAATGTAAACATAAAAAACAAAATTACAGTCATAGACGGACGCGATATGTATCTAATTGATATTTGTTCAAAAGTAACGTCTGAATTATTATATAAGTAAAAAATACGAATTTTACATGTATAACTACAGTAAATGTACTCACCAAAATAAGTAAAAGCCAATATTTAAATATTACTAAATTATTACGGGAACGGGCGCGGTGTATCAGAATGATCAATCTTGACCTGTCGTGACCATCACACTGCTGATCGAATGGTAACTGTTGGCTACGTACAGGGGAACGGAAGTTAGGAAGCTACTATGACAGGCGCATGGATATGTCTAGTTTTAAAAAAATGCGGAAACAAAATATGAGCGTTGTATCAATTTGATCGACCGCGCCCGACGGAAGGTTAATGTACATTGCCGTGAACAATATTTGCTTAGTTTTACTATATATTTTTACCGAGGACAAATTTGGTTTGGTTTACCTGTATACTTTATATAACTTGTCAATTTGACGTTTAAACCAATTTCACAGTGAACTGTCAAAAATTTACTTTTTAAATATACATATTTGAAATTTGTAATTATAATAAAAACGTCACCTCATTTCCCCAATATGTGTAAAATATTTCAAAACTACTCACAGATTTTTCATATTTACGTAATTTATAATTAAAAATGCGACATGTCCACTGACAAACGTCAAAGTGACGTTTGATCTTCTTCTTAAAAATTTCAAAGCCTCCACACTCTTAGTTGATTTTGCCTCAAAAACGCATGTTTTTTCAAGTTTTCTCGCACATCATGTGCAGGAAAAATCTAAGACTAACAAAAGGCACCCCCCATGATTGACCTCTATCAAATAAAAAAAGTTTCAAATTAATCGGACAAACCGTCTAGGCTGTAGAGATGAGCAATTGACCGTGATGAATCCAAACAAACATATATACCTCTTACGCTTTTAGGTATAGGACTAGCGGCCAGCCTGGCTTCGCCAGGCCTTCACGCTAAGCTCCGCGGACACTGAAGTAGAATTCACTTTTGTAAGACAATTGACACTATATAAATCAAATTATTTCCGAAGTAAAAGTTTTCAATTTTGCATGTCTCTCCTTTGAAATACATTTAATTGATCCAAGCACGATAAGTTACGAAGCTCTGGCACTACAAAATTGACAATAAAAAAAAAGGCCCATTCAGCACACGAACTCTTTAAGCGACCTTTCATTTGATATCAAACACGATAGGTTTTGATACATTTTTACTAAAACAACTGCCGATCGAATAATATTTAGTTTTCTACGCGAGCTCTTCAATAGACCTTTCATTTGATACCAAACACGATAGGTTTTGATACATTTTTACTAAAACAATTGCCGATCGAATAATATTTAACTTTCTACGCTAGCCCTTCAATAGACCTTTCATTTGATACCAAACACGATAGTTTTTGATACATTTTTGCTAAAACAATTGCCGATCGAATAATATTTCATATTCTACGCGAGCCCTTTTATAGACCTTTCATTTGATACGAAACACGATAGGTTTTGATGCATTTTTACTAAAACAATTGCTGATCGAATAATATTTAATTTTCTACGCGAGCCCTTCAATAGACCTTTCATTTGATACCAGACACGATAGGTTTTGATGCATTTTTACTAGAACAATTGCCGATCGAATAATATTCAATTTTGTACGCGAGCCCTCCTATAGACCTTTCATTTGATACCAAACACGATATGTTTTGACGCATTTTTACTAAAACAATTGCCGATCGAATAATATTTAATTTTCTACGCGAGCCCTTCAATAGACCTTTCATTTGATACCAAACACGATAGGTTTTGATACATTGTTACTAAAACAATTGCCGATCGAATAATATTTAATTTTGTACGCGAGCCCTTTAAAAGAACTTTCATTTGATACCAAACACGATAGGTTTTGATTCACTCTTTCTAAAACAATTGCCGATCGGATAATATTTAATTTTATACGCGAGCTCTTCAAAAGACCTTTCATTTGATACCAAACACGATAAGGTTTGATGCACTCTTACTAAAACAATTGCCGATCGAATAATATTTAATTTTGCATGCGAGCCCTTCAAAATGCCTTTCATTTGATACGAAACACGATAGGTTTTAATGCATTTTTACTAAAACAATTGCCGATCGAATAATATTTAATTTTCTACGCGAGCCCTTCAATAGACCTTTCATTTGCTACCAGACACAATAGGTTTTTATGCATTTTTACTAGAACAATTGCCGATCGAATAATATTCAATTTTGTACGCGAGCCCTTCTATAGACCTTTCATTTGATACCAAACACGATATATTTTGACGCATTTTTACTAAAACAATTGCCGATCGAATAATATTTAATTTTCTACGCGAGCCCTTCAATAGACTTTTCATTTGATACCAAACACGATAGGTTTTGATGCATTTTTACTAGAACAATTGCCGATTGAATAATATTCAATTTTGTACGCGAGCCCTTCAATAGAGCTTTCATTTGATACCAAACACGATAGGTTTTGATGCACTCTTACTAAAACAATTGACGATCGAATAATATTTAATTTTCTACGCGAGCGCTTCAATAGACCTTTCATTTGATACCAAACACGATAGGTTTTGAAGCACTTTAACTAAAACAATTACTGATTGAAAAAATCTCATTTCTACATGAGTAACCTTCAAAACTTTGGTATTATACCATATATATCATCACGCCTTCTACCCATTGCTGGGTGTGGCACTCTGCTAAAGCAGATCTCGGTAAGTGATATATTTTGCGCGTGAAGTGCGGTTACCAGTCGTCAAATCACGGTCCCCAAACATGTTAGTGGTGGAGGAGCCACAGGGATAGCTTTTTCAAATTATGAAAATTTGTCGCCTGTGGGAATCGAACCAGGGACCTCAGGATCCACAGGCCGACTTCATACCACTGTGCTAGCCATCAGGTATTATACCATATACGATAAATTTAGAATTTTGATAATAAATTTAAATAAATAATAATAAAATTGTATTTAATGTACATTGCCGTGAACAATATTTGCGTAGTTTTACTATATATTTTTACCGAGGATAATTTCGGTTTGGTTTACCTGTATACTTTATATAACTTGTCAATTTGACGTTTAAACCAACTTCAGAGTGAACTGTAAAAAATTTGCTTTTTAAATACACATATTTGAAATGTGTAATTATAATAAAAACGTCCCCTCATTTCCCCAATATGTGTAAAATATTTCAAAACTACTCACAGATATTTCATATTTACGTAATTTATAATTAAAAATGCGACATGTCCACTGACAAATGTCAATTCTCAAATCTATGAATTTCAAAACCTGGATCTTGTATGTGAGAGGTAATATTGTTTCTAAATTATAGATTTGTCAAATTGAAGTTTTGTGTTAAAAAACTTTTATATAAACATGAAATCAATTGAAAACAGTTCAAAACATATATCCTCAATCCTAGAATATCTTAATATATTTACAAAATTGCTCTAACTTGTCTCGAAATTAATATAATTGTGTTAAAAAGTTTCATGCGTAACGTCAATGAATTTTTCTGCTTACGGTCAAATCGTCCGTAGATGTTCTTCTTACAAAATGCAAAGCCACCACAATCTTAGTTAAAAATGTGTGTTTTTTCAAGTTTTCTCGCACATCATGTGCTCAAAAAATCTAATATTAACAAAAGGCACCCCTCATGATTGACCTCTATCAAATAAAAAAAGTTTCAAATTAATCGGACAAACCGTCTAGGCTGTAGAGGTGAGCAATTGACGTGATGAATCCAAACAAATATACTTACCTCTTACTCTAATAGTAGTTGGATTCATTGTTTTATACCCATTATCGCCCGACAATAATTAATTTTCCATTTAGCCATGATCAAATAAAAATTTATAACATCTTCATCATCTGAAGATACCATTTTGATAAAATTATAAATTATTTGTGACAGGTAAACGTCAATAAATACAGTGAAACAGTCGTTTAATTCATTATAACAATGTAGGCGACGGTTGAACTTGACTTGAACCAAGTAAAATGACGGTTCAGGTTCACGACAAATTTGAACTGAGTTTAAGGTTTAAACCGTACTGAAAAACACTTTGAACCTTGAACTTGAACTTGAACCGATGTTTGAGTTTAAACCGGCACTGAAAAACCGGGCATAAGTGTTTTTCAGTGTAGTTTAAACCTTGAACTCAGTTCCAAATTAACCTAAACCGTTACTTGGTTTAACTCAGGGGTTTTTTGGTTTTTTTTTGTGGTTTATTTGGGCATTATTGGGTTTTTAATAATATTGACAAATACACTTTTTAATTCAAGTTATTTAATTCAAGATTAATTTTGTATATAATGTTTAAAATGTATATTGTATACTGCTAAACATTAAAACAAAATTTATGTACTATTATATGATAATTACAAAAAAATATATTTATTTTATTGTGAATTAAAAATATTAGGTGCTCTATCTACTATATTTCAAATTTGCCGGTAAAAAGATTGTGTATCATTCAGTTTTTGTAATACTAACATAATATAAGACAAATAATATTTTGTCTTAAACTAGTTTGATATTGACATTTGTCAAAGTAATGCAATATGATACTACGATGTGATGTAATAAATGATAATTCAAGTTAAACTGTAAAATATATAAAAGATGTTTATCTCCCGAGATTTTATTATATCTTAAAATTGACCCTGGGTGAATTTTCAACCATTCAACCAAATGGGTTTCTTAGTGGATTTATTTGGGTTTTTAGGTTGGTTTTTATTAAAAAAACACAGGTGGGTTTTTTTGGGTGGGTAAAATATGAACAACTCTGGTTTGTAAAGTTCAACCGTCGCCTACAATGTTATTATAATAAATTAAACGACTGTTTCACTGTGTTTATTGACGTTTACCTGTCACTAATACTTAAAAATGTTATTAAAATGGAATCTTCAGATGAAGAATAAATTATTAATTTTTATTTAAACATGGCCAAATGGGAGATAATTTGTTATTGGGCGACAGTGGGTATAAATTTAGAAATTTTCTACTAACTTTGCTATTAAATCGCCAAAGTCCTGCTAAATATTTATATAAGCAGTGACATATTTGGAAATACTGTGCAGAGGCAGAACGGATTATGGAAACGTAGGTTTTCTATATTAGCAACTGATACTATGCTAAAATTAAATACTGGAAGATATGTTGTAGCTACAATTGTACTAAACAATATCGTTTGTGATGAAAAAGAAGCTGTTTTCTCTATTAACAAAGAAGTTGACGCAGCTGTTAATTTCGTAAACGCAGTAAATGACGATAATTACCGATACCAAGTTAGCCCAAATAACAACAAAAATTTGTATTCTATATTATTTCTATAGTATGTTAAATTCATATTTTTATATATAATACAATTAGCAGTAATATTATCAAATAAATTAAAATAATAAATGAATTCTTTATTTTCTGTTAGTATGCACCATTTATTATTAGTATCTGCTTCTGTTATTTTTCTCTTTCTACAGTTTATCGAACTACATTTTTTTAAAGGTTTTGATCTGAAGTTTAGTTGACTGAATTTTAGGTTTCTTGAACAAAAAACTTGCTTACATCTTCGCAATTTATTTGTGCAGCAATTACTAAAAAAATAAATCATGACATATTTTTAAATATGATCAGAAAGAATTTACTACCTAAATCGCTAGCATTTGTAGAAGGTAAACTTTTTATTCTACCTCCTAATATTTCACCTATATTATCATCTATTATCGTACTGGTAGGTGCAATACATCCAAAATCTGCAGACGGACCACTAGTTCTTTTTAAATTAAGTATATTATGCACTTGCGAATATAACTTTGATTTTTTCTTCATATTTCAGTATTTCTTCCTTAAAAGTAATGAATTTATACAAATTTTGCCACTAATATTGTTAAATGACGCCGCAATTTCCTCCCAACACTTTTCCTTTTCTTTCTAAAATATTTTGACTGATTTTTTTTTTACATTGCGTGCAAAAAACGTGTTTAAGGTGTATGTAAGATCAGTATCAAGTATTTTTTTAAAATGTACTGTCTAAAGTTAAATGAAAACAATTTCAGTTATTTAAATAAGTGCATTTAAATGGTTTTAATCTGGCGTGATATCAGGTGCATCAAATCTGTGAGTAAAAAGACCTTTTGAGCATTTTTTACAATCTTTGCATCAAGGCTAACATTGAACGTCTGAGTTCTTCTCTGTGCGCACCTGTCTTGCGCTGTCAGTTCTCAATCACAATAAAACTTAACGCAACCCCTTCTTCATATTAGCATTAGCAATATAATTTCATCGGTTATTTATCATAATGGAAGAAGACGAAGATAAAATGTGTTCCCTATGTAAAGTGGAGTTCAATAACGACAAAGTTATTGGATGTGATGGAAACTACCAATGCTGGTTTCATCTGAAATGCGTAAAAATAAAACAAAAGGATTCTGCTGTCATCAGGGCATATGGAGGGATAAAATGGTATTCTGATAAATGCAATACAGATCAGGGGAATAAAATTATCAATGAAATTATTACTATGAAAAATGAAATAAATAAATTAAAAGATAAATAAATAAATAAATAAATATATCATCACGCCTTCTACCCATTACTGGGTGTGGCACTCTGCTAAAGCAGATCTCGGTAAGTGATATATTTTGCGCGTGAAGTGCGGTTACCAGTCGTCAAATCACGGCCCCCAAACATGTTAGTGGTGGAGGAGCCACAGGGATAGCTTTTTCAAATTATGAAAATTTGTCGCCTGTGGGAATCGAACCAGGGACCTCAGGATCCACAGGCCGACTTCATACCACTGTGCTAGCCATCCCATAAAATTAAAAGATATTATCTGTAAACTTATATAAACTGATATAGCCAGTAACACAACATAAAATTTCTATCCAAATACTGCCTCTAAACCAGCTATTATCATTAAACCTAAAGTTAATCAAGAGTGTTTGAAGACAAAAGAAGAAATGAAGGAAAAAATAAACCCGTCGACATTGAAAATTGGAGTTTCTTCAGTAAAAAACGGAAGTATTGTTGTTAAATGCAATAAACAACAAGATGCAGATAAATTTAAAGATGTAGCGGTAAAAGAACTGGGAGACAACTATGAAGTCATGAAGACGTTAATGCATAATCCTGAAATAAAAATAACTGGCATACGAGATAACTTAAGTATGAAACAAATAGAACAGAGTATTAAATCGCAAAATGACCTACACAGCAATGAAAAATCTATAATAGAAGTTAAGTTTGTAAAGGAACTAAAAAACTAAACTAAAATGGCAATTGTTACAGTTGACTCGAATAATTTCAACAAAATTATGAGTACAGGAAAAATTAATGTAGGATGGTCGAGGTGCAATGTGGTTGAAAATTTGAAAATTTGGAGATGTTTCATATGTTGCGGTTTTTTCTACAAGTCGGATAAATGCAGAAAATAAATTAGCTTGTGCTAACTGCGGAAAGGAACATTTAATTAAAGAATGCAAGAATACAATTGAAACATGTATAAACTGTGCAATGGCTAATAAGAAACTACGATTAAAACGAGAAACGAATCATAAAGCGACAGATATTAATTGTTCTGTATACTTAAAAAAACTAGAAAATGTTAAAAGCAAAATAACTTATCAGTAGCAATTACAGAAAAATTTAGAAGAAATCAGGGCACCTATCATACACCTCAATACCCAAAGCTTTTTACCACATAAAGAAGACATCCATAGTCTACTTATGAATGCAAATCCGATAATATGCTGTTTGTCTGAAACCCGAGTAACTAGTGAAATAGAGGAAAATGAAACTAATATATTGAATTACAACGTAATTCGATGCGACTCGCACAGTAGACACACTGGAGGATTAATGTACATTATTAATCAAAATTATAAATACACTATTTAAAAAAATTATAATGTTCTCAATGAAATATGGTACCTAGCTACTAGATTAAAAATGCGTGATAAAAAATTCACTATATGTGGAGTATACAGATCACCAAGTTCAAGCAATAAAACTTTTATAGAATGGTTTCAAGGGTGGTGCGATGAAATATCTGTGGTTCGCGATATAGTTATCTTGGTAGGTGATTTCAATATTAATTGGTTCAGGGATGATGTGTACATAAACCAAATGAAAAAGACTGTTTTAGAAGCAGGTATGAAACAATTAGTTAATGAGTACACCAGGAGAACTTCTACCACGAATACCCTCATAGATTTAATTATCTCAAATGATCCATACCTTAAGATTGAGGTATGGGATACACCAAAAATTAGTGACCATGACATTTGTTTAGTACATATAAATAATTCAGATATTATATCGGACAGTTCGCGTAAACATGTATTTCATCGATTGAACACAGACAAAATGATTGAAACATTACTTGTTAGTGAGTGGTTATATGAATCTAACAGTATTAACGCGGTGTGTAATAAGCTTATAAATAATATCTTAAGTGCTAGAGAACAGTGTACAGAAACAATTCCTCGAAATAGTCGAACATTTCATTTACCATGGCTAAACGAAAAAGATTTACTAAAAGCTCGTAATAATAGAGATAACAGTTACCGAAGATTTAAATTAACGAACACAGATGAAGACTGGAATGCCTATAAGCAATTCCGAAATCAGTATGTGACTATATTAAGATACACTGAGAAAGCATACTATGAAAAACAATTAGATACAAGTAAAGCAAATCCAAAGTCACTCTGGAACACATTAAAAACCATATTAGGCAAGAATTATTCTACTATAAATAAAAATATAATATATGAGGATACTGAACTTTCTGAAAACAATGAAATAGCTAATGCTTTTAATGAGTATTACATAGATAGTATAAATAATATAATAGAATCTATACCTGCTGTTGATGGATCTTCAATAAGTAATATTACATCTACAAAATCTACCATGTCTGTGTTTAAAGAAATAACAATTACTGAGCTAAAGAAAATTATATGGGAACAAAATGACAGTAAATGTAGTTGGGACGGAGTTAACTTCAAAACTTTTAAAAACGCTTTCCATGTCTTAGGATACCCAATGTTACATATGATAAATTTGTCTTTATCAACGGGAACTTTTCCAGAAGTACTAAAGGAAACGCTAATTATACCCATACCCAAAGTAACCGGGTCAAATAAAATGGAAGAACATAGACCAATAAATATGTTAGTGGCGACAGAAAAAGTTTTAGAAGTGGTTGTTTATAATCAGATTGTAAACTATATAAATAATAATAAAGTGTTGTGTACATGGCAATCAGGATTTAGAAAAAACCACTCATGTGAATTCGCGATACAATTACTGTTAAAAGACGACAACAGCAACCGATAATAATCGTGATATTTGTGCGGTATTTATGGACTTAAAAAGAGCATTTGAAACTATAGATAGGAAAAAACTTATTAATAAATTGCAAAAATTTGGCTTCAGTGGTACAGTGTTACAGTGGTTTTCTTCGTATTTAATAAATAGACAACAAAGAACTAAATATATTGATAGTGTTTCCACCTCTCGTAAATGTGATCAAGGAGTACCGCAAGGTAGTGTCTTAGGGCCTCTTCTATTTATATTGTACATTAATGACCTACCAGATTGCCTAAATAAATGTAAAATCCATCTTTTTGCAGATGACACATTAATTTATTACGAATGTGATGACTATGTTAACCTAGTAGATGACAATGAATGAGGAATTAAATAAAGTTGATTTATGGCTGAAAACCAATAAACTAAAATTAAATTGTAAGAAAACTAAATGTATGATAATAGGCAGTAAAAGAATTAAAAGTAAAATAAATGAATCAAATTTATCAGTCATGATTGATGGAAATAAAATTGATTATGTTACAGATATTAAATATTTAGGAGTGATCATAGATGATGGATTAAAATTTTCTAAGCATATTGAATTTGTAACAAAGAAATTAGCTAAGAAAATTAATTTTCTATGCAGATTAGGGTACAAACTAACATGTAAAGCTAAATTAGTGATTTATAACAGTATTGTTCTACCACATATCAACTATTGTGGAACTATGTTGATGGCATGTAACAAAGGGCAGCTAGAAGTTTTACAAAAATTACAAAATAAAGCTATGAGGTGTATTTTAAATTATCGAAAGTACAGCAGGATAAAGGATATGCTACAATGTTTAGAGTGGCTAGATATGAAAACATTAATTCACCTTAACGGATTAGTTTTTGTTTATAAAACTGTCAAGAACATAGTCCCAGAATATTTATCTGAAGCAATAGTATATAATAAAGATGTACATAATTATAGCACTAGGCGAATGTCTCATATAAATATAAGCAATGTAAAAAGAAATTCAATTTTTTGTAAATGCATTGTTCAATATAATACACTCAGTAATGAGATTAAAAATTGTGTTCATGTAAAAGAATTTAAAAATAAGGCAAAACAATATTTGTTAAATAATGTAAATATTACTATTTAAGAAATAATTTACCTACTTTAATTTGTGCATATGGTTTGTAATACATTATTTTATAACTATCTGGTTTTTTGTATGTTACTAGCTTAAAGCTAAATAAATATATATATTATTATTATTATTAGATATGATTTATTGAAACTATATTTCTTGGCGTAATAAATCAGTCTTTCAACAATCTGTTTAATAAATAAGACAATATTGCTATGCCTCTGCGTAATATCAATTCATAATATCATTGTTTTCCAGTTGCTACCAGTATGGTTCCCTAGGGTAGAAAGCATTTTTTTTTTCCATGGGACAAAACGTATGACTTTTTTTCTCATTTCAAGTGAGACAATTTTTCTTTTTGGCAGGATGGTGAAAACAAATAATTTCGTATTATTAATTTAAAATATTAACTAAATATCTATTTTATTATTCATTCCATAAGATATATAGTGTGTTCATTTTAAGCAGAGTCTCAAGAAGTATAGAAGTAACAAAGTCTATTAAATTAACAAACAATTTCTATTTTATAACACTACTTTAATCAGCAAAACAAAAATTTCTTTAGATCAGCAGTTCTCGAAATAATTCATGAAACTTTCTTTTTTTATATGGGAATATATATATTTATTTGCTTACTCGATTCAGCATTTTTTTTCTGAATTCAACGAATAAAATGTTTAGTACCCTTATATTACAAGATTTTTTAGAAAAATGCATATTAAATTAATATTAATTTAATTAAAATCGCACAGGAATCAGCGTGTTAAAAAAGAAACAAATGAACAAATCATAATATTTTTGTTTGTTTGATTAATTATTAAATATCAATACGACTATTAAATAAATTTTAATATTAATTTGTTTCATAACACGCTAATTTTATATACGATTTAAATAAAATAAAAGTGCGGATAATGATCTTTGTATTTGTTGAAATCAGAAAAAAATACTGAATTAAATAAACAAATAGAAAAAATTATTTACATTGAAAATAAGAAAGTTGTATTTTGAGTACAACTGGCTTGAAAAAATTCTTATTTCGCTAATTAAAATAGTCTTATAAAATAGAAATTGTTTGCTAATTTAACCGATTTCGTAGCTCTTACACTTCTAGAAATAGATATGGTGCGCCACTTAAAATGTACAGCCAGTATACATATTTTAAGAAAATTCTTTAATTAATATTAACATATAAACATTTTCACCAATTTAAAAAAAATTACCCCTGTGGTTTCCCCACCACTAACATCTCTGGGGGTAATAAAATGTACAGCCCCTAAAATAGAAGAAATTCCAGCTAAATGTAAGATAAAAATAGCTAAATCAACTGAAGCTCCCTGCATGGGCAATTCCTGATGAGAGAGGGGGGTAAACTGTTCATCCTGTACCTGAGCCACTTTCAACTATACTTCTTATTGAAAGTAATGTTAATCGTACTTCACGCGCATAAATACATCACTAACCGAGATTTGTTTCGACAGAGTGCCACACCCAGTAATTGGTAAAACGGCGTGCTGATATATTTATTTATTTTTTTATATTTATTTAAATATAAAATGTACTATTCCAATTTAGATTCGAAATAAGTTAATTACTGTAAATTCATATGTTAATAATATAATATTCGGTATGTTTTTTATATTCCCGTAGTATACTATACTTCCTTCTACTGACATGTAAAGTTTACCTTGCCGTATTGCCTTTTCGGCTACCCATTTTATTATTTTAGAAATAAAATAAATTCAAAGAAATGCATATAACACATATTTCTGTACATATATCTACACAGGGAAGGCCAAGGGCGGAGCCTAATGTTAATTTCAGTATATACCACTAGTAGTGGTAGCTCGCGCCGTCTACAAGAGCCGGACTTTTATGTAAATAGTGTTTCGTTCGGGGGTTAAAATTGGTACTAAATATAAATATATTTTCACAAAAAAAGCTTATTTTAAAGATAGAAGTACAATCTATGTCGCTTCTGTGTTGAAATTTACAATTTTTATACATTTATTGAGTAACATTGATGTGAAGTTACATGAGTTTATAACATTGTAAAAACAAAATTAAAACTAAAACCAAAATTTTAACACATAATAGACCTAGATTCAATCTTTGACATTAATTTAAAAAAAAAGTTATTGCGACCATATTTAGGCCAAATTTCATCTCCCATTCAAAAGTATGTTTATGCTGCGCGCAACCTAGCTACATTGCCCTCTTAAACGATGCTTTTATTCAAAATTCTTGTTTTCTGACTAATATATGCTTTTCATAAATTACAAAGGAAATATAGAAAAGATGATACGCAGATTGATTTTTTTCAATTATGCAGAAGCAGTTTCCGACGGGAAATTTCCTAAAAGAATTGTATGAGTCAAAACTTTTCTTATGTAAAATTTATTAATAAGAATCAGGCAATTAATGTCATAATTTTATTGGTATGAACCCTAGTATTATTCAACATAAAATAGATACTATTAATTGTGATCAAGGTGAGAAAAAATCGGTTTTTTTTGTAAAAAAAAATCGGGTTTCAGGATTTAAATCAGATTTTTTTAAAAATTTAAGTCTAATTATTTCTCGAGTAGCATAATTCATGTTTTTTTTCAATTTTCATTGATTAGTAACGAAATTCTAATTTTCAACAATATAACAATAATAATCTTATATTGTAATATACATTTCGTATTTTTACATTACTTATTATTATTTACAACAGTTTCACTTAGTAATGAAAAATTATAACTAATTTCGTTTCATCATAGGTAATTATTTAAGTTACCAATGGTGGGTTCTATTCTCTAAACTTTACGTATACTTATTTTTAATAGTTCCGAATGATTTTCAAAAAACCGTTTTCTCAAAAGTCGTAATAGAAACTTAGGAGGATAAGGTGAAAAGTTCTCGGCCTCACACGGGGATGGCTTTCCAATCAGTAAAAATTTGTGTTTCCTGCCTGGGTGCACGTGTTATTAGTGCGTATGACAAGTTTCAAAATGTTCTCTCAGGTAGTTTGTTTACGCGAATTTTTGAAGTAGACATCTTGCGTGTTTTTCGTTAAAATGAATAAACTAGAATATCGCGCAGTCATAAAATTCATCGTTTTGAATGGATTATCCCCTAAGGAAATTCATCCGAAGTTGACAAAGGTTTACAGGGACTCTGCTCGTTCCATATCAACAGCTAAAAAGTGGGCAGCTGAATTTAAACATGGTCGCACGTCCCTTGAAGATGACCCACGTGAAGGACGGCCAAACACCGCCACCACACCGGAAATCATCGAAAAAGTGCATGATATCGTATTGGACGATAGGCGAGTGAAGGTGAGCGAGATAGTTGAGGCTGCGGGGATATCGGAAGAAAGGGTGTGCACAAAGAATTAGAGATGCGAAAGTCCTGCGCAAGATGGGTGCCGCATTTGCTGAATTCAGATCAAAAGCAATTACGCAAACGTTATTCGCAGCAATATTTGGACCGATTCAATAGGGATCCGACCGATTTTGTGAGGCTATTTGTCACCATGGATGACACATGGGTCCACCACTACACGCCAGAAACGAAACAGCAGTCCAAACAGTGGATGAAAGCCGGTGGATCAGCGCTAAAGAAAGCGAAGTCGGTAGTATCTGCCGGAAATGTCATGGCCAGCGTGTTTTGGGATGCAAAAGGGATCCTGTTAATTGATTACCTTGAAAAATGCAGAACAAATACAGGCGAATATTACTCCTACATTCTTAACCAGCTGTATGCCAAAATTCGCGAGAAGAGGCCTGGCTTGCAGAAGAAAAAAATCATCTTTCACCAGGACAACGCACCTGCACACATGGGTGCGTTGGAAAACTGTGGGATTTGGGGTATGATACGCTCGGCCATCCGCCATAGTCTACTGATTTAGCACCCTCAGACATCTATCTGTTCCCAAACTTGAAGAAATTTGTTTCTGGGAAGCGCTTCGCGTCCAATGAAGAAGTTGAGAGGTCCGTAGATGAATATTTTCACAGCCTACGAGACTCTTACTTCGTGAAGGAATATTGATTTCGGAGAAACGCTGGACCAAGTATGTAGAAAAATAAAATCATTTTTAACTGAAAATCGCAGTCTTTCATTGTCAGGCCGAGAACTTTTCACCTTACCGTCTTATACATAAAGCATGCGTAACAATATGAATGATATTTATTATTGTTTTAAATATTACACTAATGGCAAATTGTAATTATATTGTTAATTTGAATGCATTTGCGGCTCAAGAAGAAGCTGAAGAGAAAAATGCTGGAAATCAAAGCTATTTTCATGTAAGGGATGATGCTGTTGTACAAACAAATATAGAATTTGAAAAATTATTAAACTGCAAAAAAATAATTACACAATTAAATAAATATATCAATACATCACGCCTTTTACCCATTACTGGGTGTGGCATTCTGCCGAAGCAGATCTCGGTAAGTGATATATTTATGCGCGTGAAGTGGGGTAATTTTAAATTGATGAAAATGTTTGTCGGCTGTGGGGATCGAACCAGGGTTCTTAGGATCCTTAGGCCGACTTGATACAACTGAGCCATAAAGCACATCTCGAAATTTGGTGAAATTTGTAACACGTAATTTCTGTAAATGAACTTCTTGCGTTCACTCGAAATTTATGTGATATCGAAATCTATTATCTTTTCAACGTATCATCTATACCAGATATTTTCCGATTGACTTGTTATTGCCTACATGTTGAATACATGAACGATACGACGATATTTACGATATTTATATCGTCGGAGTGTATCCATTATATATTTTAACTTTTATAGCTGACGTACAAAAAGAAAAACTCAACAATTTCTTTACAATTGCTCAAAGAGAATTCGTTCAACTTGTACCATCGATGTACTTTATTTGTAGAACAATCTCTAAATTTGATTAAAAAGTTTGAACTTTGCAAACTTTTGTAGAAAGTGAAATTTGTGCGCATCAAATTTTAGAGCTGTGAACGGATGCATACAAATCTGTATGTCAAACTCTACTAATTTCACCAGAATTCACCAAATTTCGAGCTGTGAATGCGGCTTTGCCCCATTAAAGAAAAATTATACATATTAATTTATTTGTGATTATGATGAATTTGAAAATTCGCGTTCAATTCTCATAGCCGACAAACTTACCTTCATATTAAGATTACCTTTGTGGCTCCCATCATCACTAACTTCTAGTAATCTCACTTCACGAGCAAAATATATCATTTACCGAGATCTTTAACGGGTAAAAGGCTTGATATATTTATTTATTTATGATTTGGTGACAGTTAAATAAGTTATTAAAAGGTTAATTGAACCATGATACATTTTAAAATGAAACGAGTAATGTTAAAATTAATTAATAATTTTAAACTTCATTGCAGCTTGCAATATTTAAATTTGACGTTGTATTCCGGAAATATAATGAATAATTTTGTTGTACATCGGTGGTATTTGTGCACTTTTTATGAATAGCAATATTAACTCTAATTTCTCCGTTTGACATCTAACTTTTAACTAATTTTTCACGTATAAACTTGGTTACACAAACAAAATTAAAAAATATTCCTGTCTTGGAATATTCTCACTTGCGAATAATATAAATTTAGGCATGGGTTTTAATTTACGAAGTGTACCATCTGAACTGCTCGCAACGTGCGTATACGCAATTTTGCGAACAATTTCAAGAATCGAAATGCTTATTTAAATCAAGCAATTTAAATCATAGATACCCTGATTATAAATGCTAATTATAATTACTAATTGGATAGTTCTTAATGCAGGGTTATTCTTCAATATATTTTTAGTTTCCCAACCTATATACATAAGGAAAAGTATTCTGGAGAAGATTTTTCTCGATATCGAAATTTCGAGATTTTGATCAATCATCACCTTTTGAACCTTACTACTGAGTACGGAGGCACCGAGCCGTAGTTTGGTAGTTCATATATATTTAGCTTGAGTGGGATTCGAACTCGGAATCTCCAGATTCAAATGTCGTGACGTAATCCACGCCATCGTACTGACAGACAAAAATATAACATAGTTTTATGTTTTATTTATGTTTCACTTTCTATATGATTTTCATGTTTAATATTCAAAAAACTATTTTTACAAGTGTTAATAAATGGTATATAAGCGATTGTCAGTTGTTTTTTAAAAATTTATTTAAATTGTGCAGACTGGTATAAAAATGAAATTCCCATTGGGAAAATTATGTTAACCCTGGTGGCCACAGTAGATTTTTAAAAACGTAGTAGAACACAGTTACTAACAATTTATTTTTACTGCGGTGAGTTTGTTCTGACGATTCATCGCAATAACAGTTGTCAGAACACAATTGCATTACGGGAATGAAAAGATAACAGTTATGTGATCAGTGAGGAAGATAAACAGAAGAAATAATCGCTCAAATGACGTATCTAACAGATATTAACGTTGCAGTTGCCGCTAAATTAATGGAAAAGTTATAAAATGTCTTATGCTTTAGATTACTGATTAAGGCATGTTCGTAAGTCAGAAATACAGGCAGATTCCTGACTGAAATAAAGTAATATATCTCGTTATTTTTTGTTTTAGTTTTTCCGTCACTATTTCTCGTTATTATTATTTTAGAAAAAATTACTTCAAATAACAGTTATAGAGATTTAAATTATGCGGCTAACCAAATCAACAGATTTCATTTTAATAATGAATAACACAGACAATTAGGTATAAAAGAACGGTTACTAGACAGATAGATTGAGTATTGTTTGTTATTAAGCTGGTACTTATGTACAATGATGATAAAGTACAATCAGGAACTATAGGAAAATATAGTAATATTTATTATGTTTTTAGCTTTAGATTTATAAGGTAAATTTACACTCAGTTTTATAGATGAGAATTTAATTCTCAAAGTACGTACCTATTTAATTATTTTTTACGTATCCATGATACACAATTGATAGATTGTTTACCTCACTTGCGGTTAACAACGACGGGTAACTAAGAAAACGCGGGACGTTATGATCATACGCGGGACGTTATGATCATACGCGGGACGTAATAAACATATGCGGGTTTTACTGCTCATCTGTAGGACGCGACATCTAACCGCATGAATTATTTATAAAATTATTAATACGAGTTATTTTTAGAACGAAAATTTAATTCTTAAAATTTGAGGTTATATGTTAAAAAGGTACGTACTGTTGTGCAACCTGTGGGAATGACGATTTAGAAACAGCATTTTACTGTTGCAGATAAATTTAGTTAACAAATTAATATTCTTCTTTTAATTCTTTTGGAGTATTGCAAAACTCGCTATCGCTTCCTTCTATAATGAAAATTTAATAAAAAATTAAGTGTCAGAATAATGGAATTATTTCTTAGTAATTTTGTTACTTATTACCATGGATTCAGTTGTGAACAAGACGAGGTACAATCTTATAATAAGGTTGTATTCTACATTAAAATTAACTCTTTTTATTTAATACGCGGTTTTCGTGAATACGAAAAAATATCTTGTGCCCTACAGGAATCTAACGGCATAACCCTACAGTCGCTCGTGCAGCAGAAAACTTCGGAATGTAATATGCCCTTATCTTCTCTTATGACGCAATATACTATTGTTTACTTATTAAGTCTTCGAGGTCAAATTGATTAATTTTAGTTAGTTTTTAGCTTATAATTTTTACATGTTTTTCACTTACTTCTCTGTCAACTGAATTAAACACCTATCACCTTAATAAATGTTTGGCACTAGTGTCTTGTGGGATTATTTTTTTTAAAGTGTAGTTCTCGTGAAATTAATTAAAAATTTTCAAGGATCAAAGATATCATTCGTTGCTGTACATTTGAAATTGGCATTTTTAAGGCGTTACGAAAGACAATTCTTATACAATTAATAAAGTTTTTGTACAAGTCTTCGTAAATTGGTTTAGGTATTAGAAGATTGAGTGTCACACTGAGCGCTGTCTCCGAAAAACACCGAAAAATTACATATCCTCGTTACATAAACAAAGAGTGTTTTCTATGAAATTTTTTCATATTAAAAATTTTCTATACAAGTTGACAAAAAAAATTAAATCTAAAATTTTTTCTGAAATTGGTAAGAAAGTGTTTACTTATCTGGCCAATTTTAGTATGGAAAATAGATTTTTACCAAAACAGTCAAGTAAAGTACATATCCAAGGTTACAACAAAAATAACAGTCTGGTAAAGTACAAAACAGTACAGACTTTACCTGACTGCTTTGTATTTTACCTGATTATTTATCTGTTTTAACTTTGGACACAAAGTTTGCTGTCGATACAATTCATATAAAAAAATTAAACATTTTAAATTATTTATGATTAATTATTAATTAAATTAAATTTTGTAATAGTTAAAAGGATTACAGGCTTAAATTTTGTTGAAAAGAAGTAAAAAATTTGATACACAATTTTTTTAAAACATTCTTTTATTAAGAAGCGACGTTTCGGCCACAATTCTGGCCATTATCAAGCTAAAAACAATATAACAAACCGTAAATTTTATTTGAACAGTTAATATGTAATCAAACTTACCGAAAAACAAGAGTGAAACTGAAGTTACATAGTACAATAAATTTAAAACATGGTTCAAGAACCACTTTGTGAAACAAAAATTCTTGAGATGAACATCTCAATGGTCAACAATGTACAAGAGAACAACTCACAAATTTTTTGTTAATAATTAAAAATAATTAAAAATAAAACTATCAGTACCAACATGTACCACAACGTCCATCTGACGGCTAAATTACAAACTAAACAACAAAACAAAATTGAAGGTCAAATAAACAATAACATGTCAAATCATAATTCGAAATGATGGAGAATAGATTTATATTGAAGATTCTGTTAACATTAAATCAGACTACCAAGTTTCCAATTTTTTACTTCTTTTCAACAAAATTTAAGCCTGTAATCCTTTTAACTATTACAAAATTAAATTTATATCTTTTCGGCTTATTTAAAATTTTCTAAAAATTAATTAAATTAAATGGTTTCAGCAAAAATAACATACATAATATCTCAGGACAGTTTTTTTACTTGACGAAACGGTGATTAAACATTTATTTTATTCTGTATTTTTCTTTCCCCGAGCGGCAGTTTCGCCACTCGACGACCGATGGCGCCACAGTCACACTAGAACTACTTTAAGTTAAAGTATGCAAAAAGTTCTGTGGTGTTGACGTTATCTTATTCAGTCTCATTCCAATTCTTCTCTTTAGACAATCGAGATACATACTCGTACACAAAACACTGAAATTTACCTTATTCGTTACTTTTCAAGTCAATTCTTACAATTTTATTTATTATATTTGTTGTAATACTAATTTTATGACCTTAATGCAGGATCGGAAGACATAAAGGAAATTTACAAACAGTTCAATGAAAAAAAATATTATCGCGAAACTTTTTAAGATATTGGATAATAAATTTGTTATCAAATTTCATTTGTGTCAACGGCCATTGGCTGCACTCGTTGGAACTGATCTACGCGATAACGCGAGTTAAGCAACGTTGTGCGCGGGTAGTACTTGGATGGATGACCGTCCAGAGTTACCCGCGTTACTGTTGACTCTAAGATCGAAAACGCAGGATCAGGGCATAATGGCGGCATATGACATTAATAGTTGGTCCGCCAGAAAGCCATATAAACAAAATTCGTTTGTATGGTTGTCATATATACAAGTAAATAGCATACTATATCCTATGAAACAGGGCAGCGTGAATACTTGCAATAATAACTCAACATTTATTCATCAGATTCATCACGCAATCAATTTTCGCCAGACATTTATATCGTCAGGTATCATTTTCGCTTCACAATCTCGTTTATTTCCCATACTCGGATTCTTCTGTTCACTTAATAAACCTTCAAACTCGTATTCGTTAGTCCATGCAATTTCTCACCTCATTTCAGCAACAAACAACTTTGTCACCAATCTATATACGTTCTACATGCTAAAACTTTCTTAACATACTTATACCCACCTTATTAACAACATTCTTACCAATCTCACACTCATCATATACCAATGTATTCCGAATATGATATCTTCTTGTATAGTTATATATCTGCACACACTACGCAAATGCTTCATTTCCACATCATTCATAAATAATTGTTCATGTATGTTAATAGGCTTGTATGGATATATCTGCCCCTATAAGTCGCCGCTCTTGGATACAGTGATAAAATTATTTTGAAAACAAATATAAATAAAATTCCTAAAATTCTTGAAAGAATATTATTTATTCGTCTACAATAATGTTATCCCCTTCAAAATAGTCCCCATTAGATATTATACAGTTATGCCAACACTTCTTCCAATCCGCGAAACAATTCTGGAACTCGCTCTGTGGGATAACGTTTAGCTCTCTTAGTGATGCAATTTTAATCTCATCTATGCATGCAAAAAAGTCACACAGAGCCATATCTGGCGAATATGGACAATAGGGCATCATTACAGTATTGTTTTTGGTCAAAAAATTCAGGAACTAGCAATGAAGTGTGTGCAGGAGCATTATCGTGGTGCAAAAGTCATGAATTGTTTCGCCACAAATCCGGACTTTTTTTCGGATTGCATCACGAAAATAGTGTTGAACTTGTAGGTAGTACTCCTTACTAAACGTTTGACTTTGTGGAAAAAACTCATGGTGTACGATTAAGCCTTAGTTTCGACGTCATATCCGCAAACCCATGTTTCATAACCTGTTATGACACGTTTCAGTAGCTCTGCATCGTTATTGACTTCTCATACCGACTCCTGAGCAACTTCCATTAGTAGTAAGATTACCCGCTCGCCGTCCCCAAGGAATGCGGAAGTGACGTCATGATGGTGGTCCTGATGAATTAATGAATATGATAGTTGCCCAGATCAATTAATGAATGTGATTAATTTTTTGTGAATGAAATTTTTTTTGTAAAAATAATAATAATTTTTTTCGTAAAAATAATAATAATTTTTTATTTTTATTTTTTTGTTACACGAATGGACTTGTGATAAATTTAGTTTTTTCCAATTGAATAATATATTTATATCTTGATAACTGGCATTGTAGTAGAATTTATCCCACGCAGGTACTAGCAGAAAGGCACCTGTTGTAACAATGGCTTTGTCTGTATATTTCGGGGTTTTTTCCAGGTATACTACACCTGTGGGTGATTTCAGAATTTGTCTGTGGGAAAAATAAATCTATTATTTGCAACATAGGGAGGTTTTTAAATAACTGACTTGGCTTATGTAATATAAATCTAGCGAAATAATATATTTCTTTCATGATAACTGTCTCGGCGCGCTCTGGCAAACCGACTTGGTGTTTATGTGGTGTGGGACAGGTACTGACTTGAAACCCTAATATTTGCAGTGTTGTTGAATACAGCCTTTTCAAAATAAAATATATATTATCTTGAAAATGTTTCATGCTTTCAACAAACATATGTGACTTGGTTTTTGTAATATAAATTTTTCCCCACAAACTATGAGTGTAGATTTCTGTTCCCACGCCTCACAAAACTGAGCATTATCTGCAATACGACTGTATAGCGGCGATTTAAAATAAATGTCTTTGAAAATTTTCGCGTGTGAAAACGTTCGTGAGTCCTTAACCCCCTCTACATCCTAGGATGCTGAACAGCGTCTTATAAAAGCACGCCGAATAGATTTTTCAACATTATACAGTTTGATCATTACGTAACATGAATTCTTCTGTCGTTAATATGCTTGTGACAAAATCTAAATCCGTAGATGTTGTAGACCGGAAAGAACCGCGATACATTAGACCGTGCCTGGTGCACGAAATTACAAATAGTGGAAAAATAGAGCCGTACTTCGTACACTGTGCAGAGAATTGGGATGAAGAATTGAACACCGCATCCAGTACCAAGCTACAGCAGAACGAGACCACTTATGCTGAGAATTGGGATGCGGTGAACGAGCCGACTTACAATCCCGAGGCAGTTTATTCACGCAAGATGGTTCTTATCCCTCCGTCGGGGTATAAGATGAGTAAATCACAAAAAAAGGCATATTACCAGGCAGAGCGTGCACGCTGGGCTAGCCTGAAGCAGCAGAAATTGTAAATTTTGTTTATAATTTTAAATAAAATAATTTTAAATAAAATAAAATAAAATAATATTTATAGTGTATCTATTTGAATTATACCTTTACAATTCCTCCCCGATATCGTTTAGAAAGTGAAATATAGGAGGGGGTCGAGCCAACTCCAGGTATAAAAGTAAAGCTTTATTTCATAGGGAACAGTATTCTTGGGGTATTCTTTGAACAGAAGGTGGTTATATTTGAAAAGGCTTTTGTGTGCTATTCTTTGGTTAAAAGTGTCAATATTCAATTAGGCCCAGCACACGCCGTAAAGCGAATTAAACGAGCCGTATCGAAATTTGAAAACTGCAGGTAATAATATTTTACCTAGGAATTTTTATTCCAATATTAATTAATTTGTATTATTCTAGAAATGGATTTCAACACTTTGAATAAAACCGGGCAATTAACCAACATAAAAACTCGCCGAAGTCTAGCAGATTTAGAAATTAATAAAGTTTATAAACTAGTAGATATTAAAGCTGTTAATACGGGGTTTGGAAGAAAAATTATTGCAGAATGTGAAGAATTTGTTACCTATCTTCCTGGACGATTCGATGACTTAGCCGACGCCGACATAGCTGACTTGAAGAAGACCGTTTCAAAATGGGCGCTAAAATATACTGGTATGAAAGATTATGGTACTACGGGTAAAAAAGCCCGGCTTGTAGAATTTGTTCAATTGTAAAATGTAATAAAACTAATATAAATATATATTATGTACTGTTTGTTCAATTGTAAATATATATATATATATATATATATATATATATATATATATATATATATATATATATATATATATATATATATATATATAAATATAATAAAATAAAATATTATTGTATATAAATTCTATTTTATTTCAACTACCTACCTATCCTGTGAATATAATAAATCGAGAAATAGTATGTTTAAATAACTGATTATATACGTTCATTTAGCAGTATTGTATAAAGCATCTTGGGGGCAACATGTGTACAAAATTTAAACATCCTTTTTCTGCTATAATTGCCGGCCCCTCAGGCTGTGGAAAATCATATTTTGTTAGTAATTTTATATCTAATATTAATAATACGAGTGATACAATATTTTCAAAAATATGCTGGCATTATGGAACTTGGCAGAATTTATATAATACGATTCCTAATGTAGAATTTGTTGAGGGACTGCCTGATGTAGAAAATATAGATGGTAAAAATCCAGTGTTAATTATAATAGATGATTTAATGAGAGAAGCAGATAGCCGTGTAGTGGATATATTTACAAAATGGTCTCATCATAAAAATGTATCAGTGTTTTTCCTTACACAAAATTTATTTCATCAGGGGAAAGGACAAAGAGATATATCTCTTAATGCAAATTACATAATTTATTTTAAAAATCCTCGAGATAAAGCACAAATTATGCATCTTTCACGACAAGTTTCTCCAGAAGATGTTAGATTCGTACAAGAAGCATACTGTGACGCAACAGCTGAACCTCATGGTTATTTAATTTTCAATCTAAAACAAAACACACCCGATTGGCTGCGCTTTCGTACGTCACGTGACGGATTAACATATGTTTATTTACCCCGAAAAAAGTATAAATACCGTAGTACAAATATGCCCGAGATTATATCATAAATATGAGTACGAGTATAAGCACTAATATCGAACTATTGCAGGCTCTACATAAGCTGAAACCTAAATATAGGTTGGCATTATTAAAAAACACAGACTGTAACTCTGTTAAATGTATCTGCGAATGTGTTTATAATATTTTACATGGTCAAATTTGTCTTAATAGAAAACAACAGACTGAACTTAAACGACATAAAAAAATTTTAAGGAAGCTCACTAAACGCGGAGAAAGCTGGAAACAAAAGAAACGCATATTAGTACAGTCAGGTGGAGCGTTTCTGCCATTGCTGTTAGCCCCGCTCATAACAGGAGTTTTAAGTAGTTTAATTAAAAAATAAAATAACAAAAAAAAAAATGGATCATATTAAAAAAATGGTATTAATATCTCCTGAAAATTTAAATCGATTCCATAAAAATGACAAACAAGATATATCCAGTCAGCTTGATAACGATATGAAAAATATTTTAAATTCAAATTTGTCCGAATATGAAAAATGGACATTGTATCAGGAAATTTTGCAAAGATATTTACACTTTCAGAGACAATCTCGTGAATCTATAAAATTACCTATCGAGAGTGAAATTAGTACAGAACCAAAGTTGCATGTGGAGAAGTCGGACGGCATAGAAAATATAGTAAATGTTATTCCTAAATCACATCAAAACAAAGCACGTTTATTAGTTCAGAAACTGAAATTAAACAATGATATTATTAGTTGGGATGAGAACGGCGTTGTTACTGTAAATAATTCAGAAATACCTAATTCGAATATATCAGATTTAGTTGGTGATATTGTAAGATATAGAAAAAATATCAACCCTGTTGGCTGGGAAGTTTTTGCGAGTGCATTGAAAACTATTAATGTACCTCTAGAACTAGTTCATAACCCCCATAGAAGAAAAGTTATCGAGTATAAATCTCCTAAATTGAAAAGTGTTAAAAATAAAAGGAAATCACCGTATTATACTAGTGACAATTCTGATGAAGAATTTTCGAAACCTAAGAAAATTGAGAACTGGAAAAGATTTACTTTTTAATTATGAATAAGAAACTGCCTAAAATTTATTTTGATCCATCACATCCGTCTGGTTTTTCTGGTGCTAGTAATCTAAAAAACTCTCTAAAAGGACAATATGATAATAATAAAATACAAAATTGGCTTAATGCACAAGATGCATACACATTACATAAACCGGCTCGGAAACGATTTCCTCGTAACAGATACCAAGTTTCCAATATAAACGATCTTTTTCAAGCGGATTTAAATGACCTCCAAAAGCTAAGCCGATATAATGATAATTATAAGTATATATTAACAGTAATCGATGTATTTAGCAGGTATAGCTGGGCTAAACCCCTAAAAGATAAAAGACCGACGTCGGTCATTGCAGCGCTTAGAAACATATTTACAGAGCGAAAACCATTGTGCTTACAAACCGACAAAGGGGCGGAATTTATTGCTCGAGCAGTGAAAGTATTTTTACATGAAAACGATATTAGATTTTATGTAACTCAAAATCAAGAGACAAAAGCATGCATTGTAGAAAGATATAATAGAACGTTAAAGACTAGAATGTTTCGTTATTTTACTTATAAAAATACATATAGATATATAGATGTATTGCAAGATCTTGTCTCGGCTTATAATAAAACTAAACATCGATCAATAAAAATGGCACCGTGCGAAGTAAACGAAAACAATATATTACAAGTGTGGAGAAATCAGTATGGAAGTAAACAAAATGTAAAAAAACAAGCGGGAAAATTTAAATTAGGAGATATAGTTCGAATATCGAAATATAAACATATATTTGAAAAGGGTTACGAGTCCAACTGGAGTGAAGAATTATTTAAAATTTGCGGTATTAAAACAAGAAATCCTACTGTATACAAATTAAAAGATTTAAATAATGAAATCATAGAGGGCAGTTTCTACGAATATGAATTACAACATGTTCATGTAACGGCTGATACAACTTATAAAATAGATAAAATAGTATCAACAAAAGGTTCGGGCAGTAGAAAGAAATTGTACGTGAAGTGGCGTGGATATAGCGATCAATTCAATTCTTGGATACCTGCGAATCGTATTACTTTACTGAAAAATGATTGACAAAGAATTTTTTATTACACTACCTAGCAATAGTTCTATGCAATATTTCCCCGACAATAAAACTACACGATTTACAACGCAGCTACCTCAAAATATAAAGTTAGAGGGATATTGGGAAGTGTCATTAGCAGAAATTATTTATCCCTGTTCTATGTATAATATTAACGAGAGGGAAAATAGAGTTTTCATTATGACCGAGAAAGTAAACGCAGCAGATAAGAGCATTGTAATAAACATTGAAAAAGAGAAAATCAGGTCAAAAAATTACGAACATACAGATGCTGTGTTACACGAATTGAATTCAGATGTGAAAATTAATAAATTTGTTTCATTCAGTTATGACAGAACGGAAAAGCGTGTAGAAGCAAAATTTAAGCACTCTAGTGTATGCTCATTAAAATTATCACCTCGATTAGCTCTTCAGCTCGGTTATCCGCCATTTACCGACATATATCAACAAAAAACTTCAATCAATTTGCCTAATTTAATGTTAGGTATACCTCCTCAGATATATATTTAGTGCGATATTATAGAACCGCAGTTAGTCGGGGATGTAGTAACGCAGCTGTTAAGAATTGTACATGTTAATACGGAAAAATATGTGTTCGGATCAAATAGAATGATATCATATGCGCAGCCGCACTTTGTCCCCGTGTTAAGAAGAGAATTTACAAATATCGAAATAGATATTAGATGTAATGACGGGTTTCCAGTCCCATTTCAATTCGGACCGTTATGCATTAAACTACATTTTAAAAGACGTACACAATGAAAAGTTGTCCCTATCAAGAATATTACAATTTACAAGCAGGAAGTGGTATAGGACCGGTATTTAAAGGAAGTCAATTTCAAAAAGGTCATGGTTTAGGAAGTTTTTTTAGCGGCTTATTTAGAAGCATTATGCCTTTAATTAAAAAAAGTGTCGGAGCTGTCGGTAAACAAGCTCTAAGTACTGGGGTACAATTTTTGGGGGATTTAAGTGAAAATCGACCCGTAAAAGATTCATTCAAACATCGTATAGCTGAGGCTGGAGTTAATTTAAAACATAAAGCTGAAAATAATATTGAAAAATTAATGAGTGGTTCTGGCTATAAAAAGAAACGGTTAATTAAGAAACATGTTCATTCTAAAACTGCACCTGCTAGAGTAAAGAACAAAAAAAAGCAATCTAGAGGGATAGATATATTTGATTAAAAATGGCATTTTTACATACTCAATCTTGTGAATGTGTTAAAACAGAATTAGATTTATTCGCTTTACCCCCGACGCAAACTAGCATTGATTCTGGGCAGTGGGTTAATTACAAACCGTTATCATCCATTACTGAAGATGGCCCCATAGAATTTGTCATACCCGGACATGGAGAAGAATATTTAGATTTATCGCAGACTATGCTATATTTAAATGTAAAAATCATGAAAGCTGACGACACACCATTATCTGAAACAGATAATGTAGGACCTGTTAACAACTGGCTTCATTCGATTTTTAGTCAAATCGATATATATTTAAATCAGAAACTTGTATCTCCACCAAACAACACCTACCCCTTTAGAGCCTATATCGAAACACTATTGAACTATGGTAAAGATGCTAAAAACTCTCACTTAACTTCATCTTTATGGTATTCTGACGATCCGGGGAAAATGAACAATACTGATGCAGGCGGAAATTCGGGATACATTGCACGGCAAAATTTTATTGAAAAGAGTAAAAGCGTCGACATGATAGGGCATCTACACGCCGATATATTTAACCAAGAAAAATTTTTAATAAATGGTGTCGAAATGCGAGTGAGGTTAGTACGTTCACGAGATAATTTTCATCTAATTTCGTCTGGAGTCGGCTATAAAGTTAAAATAAATGAAGCCACATTACTTGCTCGTCGCGTCAAACTGAACCCCAGCATTTTGCTTGCACATAACAAAGCTTTGGAAATAAATACTGCTAAGTACCCTGTTACAAGAGCCGAAGTTAAAGCGATTACTATTCCAGCGGGGGTCCAAGGAAAATCGTTAGATAACATATTCTTAGGTCAACTTCCAAAAAGATGTATAATTGGTTTTGTTTCTAATAAAGCATTCAACGGCGATTACAAGAGTAACCCGTTTAATTTTGAAAATTTCAACATAAATTACTTATCATTATGTGTCAATGGACAGCAGTTACCTGCAAAACCATTGCAGCCGTCCTTTGGAGAAAAATCCAGTTTCATTCAGATGTACAATACCTTATTCAGCGGTACAGGTATACATTTCTCGAACAATGGAAATGGAATAAGCAGAGAAAGTTATCCCAAGGGATATTGTTTGACTGCGTTCGATCTTACACCTGATCTATCGGCTAATTCTATGTTATATTGGAACTTAACACGCCACGGTTCTTTGAGAATCGAAGTAGGGTTTGAAACTGCATTAACTCAAACTGTAAATTGCGTAATTTATGCTGAATTTGATAATATAATAGAAATAGACAAAAATCGAAATGTTATTGTAGATTATGGTAGTTAGTAAGTTTTTATTTTGTATTCACTTTTATATAACACATATGTATGTAATATTTGTATAGGGGGGAAATAATAGAAAATAAAAATATAGTTCATTTATAAAAAAATTTATTTCATTTTAAAACTCCTTAAAACTACACATTTTATTATTACAAAAATCAGTCCTATAGAAGCATTCCGTGAGGAACAACATATTTTAGAAAATGAAGGCATCGTACATTGATAAAATACTTCGATGTTATTTCCAAAACACGGGACATAGCGGTGTTTATGCAGCGAACAGACTACCTCTTCGTGTTAACTTTCCATGTGCAATTGTTGTTAACACCGATCCAGATACGTTGCCCGGAATTCATTGGATAGCAATTTTTATCGATCGTCTAGGAAATGGAATGTATTTCGATAGTTTTGGCCGCCAACCTTTTATTAAAGAACATCGAGATTTTCTAAGAAGAAATACGATAAAATGGTCATTTAATACAGTTACTTTACAAGACTACACAACATCAGTTTGCGGTTATTATTGTTTAGTATATTTGTTATTTAGAATTAATGGTTATATGCATGCTGATTTTTTAAAATTGTTTAGCACATATGATAAAAATGAAAATGACAGATTTGTAAGATACATGTTTAACCAATATTTTAATAAATAATATTAAAAAAAATGTTTTTTATTACATAATCTATAGGTACCTACACATAATTATAATATAGTACATGAATATAAAATATATTAAATTAATTTTATTTTTTTTACTCCATACGGAACAGAATTAACCTGGTCTATTAATCTACGTTTCATAAATCTAATATTAAAAGTTTTAGTTTCGGATTTTGTTATAACAGTGTGATCTAGAGTACATCTTATATTGTTAGAAATTATTACGGGACTAATTTGATTATCATTTAAAATTAAATTTTTCATTGCATCAAAATTAATAATTTTAGAATTTTTAAAATTTAATGTAAATCCCTTTACTTTACAAATTTCAAAAGTTTTATTATCTGTCGGGGAATAAACTTTATAAGCATAATTCTTCGGTCCACCCGACACGTATTCTTTTATGTAGCTACCGACACCGTAACAGGACAATTCGTCAGTGAGATCCCCTAAGAATTTTCCTATTGGGGGCTCATACTCGCCGGGTGAATGACTGTATATAATGGAATCCGTGTCATAATACAATACCCTACTTCCAAGAGGATTTAAAAATTCATGCAGTCGTAATCGAGCTTGGGCTGTTGTATACGCAGCAATGACAACATTAACTGTTCTAAGTTGTTCCATTGCCTCTGTTTCATGTGTCCAGTTGACGTACATCATCTGTTCACCGGCAGGTATAATTCTATTTACTTGCAGAGCCGGATTAGCTAATAATTCGTACAGCTCTGCCGCAGTTGCTACCGTCGATGTTGTTGGTTTATTTTCAGCCTGGGCGAATTTACCTGTCAACATAAGAACAAAAAATATATTTTTTTGTTTAACTATGATTTCTTTAATAAACATATATCTTACCCCAGAAAGAGTTTAACATTAATTTTGCTAATGATCTCTTGCCTGAATTTTTTTCAATTTGCGTAGAATCTAGCTGGACGCCTTCATTTTCGTAATAATTTTTAATGTAATGTAATTTAGCTGCTTCATCAATACACTCTGCGGGATAACCAGATGCTTCTTGTTTTATTTTCAGAAAGGTATTAATATAATCCACAAATAAGCCCCCGGTCCTCGTCTCTTTATTATATATTGTCACTTGGTATTGCCATATTTCGTGCACATCAATTATTTTATAACCTAGCGAAACCGCACGACGAACTTCGTCAACAACCCAGGTACCGATAAATTGTCTTTCTTCATCCGTATGTGTACAGTCATTCTGCTCCAGTTTATCACAACATGTACGACATAATACAAACATAAGTTTATTATGTGCTCTTATCGGCAGAACCGGATGAAACAAATTATCGGGGGCGAGGATAGTACATTTAATTAACCCTTCCACCTGATCTATATTATTATTGGGACATAATGTGTTACAATCTGCACCTACAAAAATTTCTGGGTGGCCCACAGGAAATTTCCCATATTTACACACGTAAGGATATAAGGAACAGACGTCGACATATTTTATCTTCTCATTATTTACAACTGTTTTATTTAGACAAGTATTACCTGTACGTCCTCCAAAAAGTGCATCGCGAGCCAGCAATGGTGAATAATTTAAAATATGATGATTATCAAGCTCCTTTCGCAAATGTTTATTTTGAGCTAATGTTTTTCTAAATTCGCATTCCCACACTGAAATGACTCTGTATCCTAAATTTTGAATTTTGTCTAATTTTTCCATAGTTCTTTGATATCTATGTTCCAAAGTTTCTTTTGTGGAATTAAATACTTGTTTATTTCTATTTGTTCTATAGCATAGTTGGCATCCGTGCCAGAAACACCCGAAAAATTCAAATACTAATTTGTGTGGTGCATAATAGCCATCAACTTTATATTTATTGTCAATTACAGCTTCAGCATCATTGCCAGCATGTTGAATTTGTATACCGCGCGAATTTTCTTCATGAATTAACCATTGTAAAGCAATTTTAGACTGATTATCTTTTAAACGGTAACCCCGTGAGGGGATTATACCTATTGTATCTGGTTTTAAAAATAAACGACGAAAAACTTTGTTACATGCTGAAGCAATGGTAACTGCTTCTGTAAAAGGATCCACCTTGCAATCAATTATAAAAGTTTTTCTAAATTTTTCACAAGCGCGTCGTAATATATCGACATCTGATACACAATACTCGATTATTTCAGTAGCCATACGAAATACAGCATTTTCCTGTGTTTGTTTAGCATGCCAATCCAGAAAATTTTGTCGTACAGAAGTAGACATATTATCTAGGCCGTAAAATCGCGGATTAGGTAACGGCCCTACATAGTTTTTATTTTGAATAGTATTAAATAAATGGGGAAAATAACCTTTTTTTATGGAAGCTGGTAAATCCATTGCTTTCGGTAAAGCCGCTAAAGGCATGGGCAGATAATTTATAGAATCTATGAATTTAATATTATTAATTTGTAGTACTAGAATTTTTGATCCATTTAATGTTAATTTGGGTTTTACCTGTCTTTCCTCGACTAAAAACTTTAAAATAAATTGACAGTCAAACGCTTTAGCATTATGTGCAATACATATAATTGAAGTAAAAGATGTACGGGGTAAGAAAACATAAGAAAGAAAATGTTCAAGTGGTTCATCTTTAAAGATATGTTCACGAACACCACATACAAAACATATTTGTTTCATGTCGTTGTTGTCGCAACACTCTGAGCACGTTTGTTGCGCTACACATAAATTAACCTCGTGTTCTAAATTATCATTATTCTTTTTTTCCTGACGAGTCTCAAAATCGTAATAAATAAATAAACTTTTACTTTTTAATTTAGTTTTGTCCGGTAAAATATAACACATATGTCCGGGATTTTTATACGTTTCACAAAATTTACAGTACGTTTCACCACACACATGTTGTCTATTTTTATTATAATTGTATATCTTGAAGCACTTTGTACACTTATGCACTTTTCTACACACAAATTTTAAATGATTGTCAAAACAAATTTGTCCTCTAAACTTTCTTTTACACAAGTCGCAATTTATAAAATTCAAAGTAGAAAGACACGCAGGCGAATATTTACAATATGAACATATATTTTCGCATCTATGACCACCTCTAATATTATACGGAACGTGACATTGTTCACAGAAATATTTACATGAAAATGTAGCAGTTAAACTTTTTATTACAGAATAATGATTTCGATAGTGGAGTAAATTTAATCTGGGGAGATTTGTTCCTCTCGCTCCTTCAAAAATTAATTCACCGCGACTATTATATTCATATACGCAAATATTATAACCTTTATAATATCTTTGAAATTCCGTAATTTCAGGAATACCAGCTCCATTTTCACTAATATTTACATGCGCTTTTATCATTAACTCGCGTGCTTTTGTTCCCTGAAAATCCTGCGTGTCCTTTACTATATATTTAAAACAAATGTCCTTTCTTATCCACGAGTCTGCCACCACTAGCGCACGCGATAAACACAAATTGTCATTATTGTCTATAGCTATAATACCCGTTTTTTTACGACACAATTCTGCATAACTTAGTCCATGTCCTCGTATTCTGCCCGATCCCGATGGCGCAGACACGTGTGTTAATTCTATCGTAAATTGTCCATCCGAAAATACGTTCTTATTACTCTGTAGAATGGTTAAAATTGATTGCCAAACAACGTCTGTATCTAATTGATGTGCACGACGAAAACTCAACCATGCTGGTCCATTTTCTAGACGCGGGGTATGAAATATAAATCCCACATAATCGTTTGGATTAATGGAGTTCATTACATACTGAACAACATCTTCGAGGCCTTTCTGGAACCACGTAACAGGGTTATTGCCCTCGGGAGGATCTGCCACTACGAAGGTTATTCTTCTTCCAGTTACGTTAAATTTTTTTATATGTTTTTCAATTTCGGCTACTAAAGTAAAGCGCGGACTAGCATTTCTTACTTCCGAAATTTCATCGCTACCCCCTCCAGTTTGCACCGCGTCATTAATTGTATTTTCACAAAAATTAAAAAAGGCATCGTAATTTGCCTGTTCTGTAAGAGAAGATTCTATAAGATCTTCGCAGATGTTAAAAAAAGCGTCGAAATTTGCTTGATTACTCATTATAATACGTTACTAACGTAGAACCCATACAGTATAAATATACCTGACTGAAATTTCAGAATGTCTTCTTTTATATGGAGGTCTGCACTCGTTGTAAAAGTCTATACCAATGTTCGATTTTCATCCCCTCTCGTACATCAGAATAAACTTTGTAAAATATACACAATTTTACTCAGTAATTTATAGCGACTCTACAACACTATTTGAAACTAGTGTATTATAATAAAATAAAAAAATTAAAAATTATTTATCTGTAAATAAATATTTCATCTGTATAGGAATATTTAAAAAGCATAAGAAATTGATATTTTAAATTATATATTTATTTTCTCTTAAAATAAATGTGTTCACACAACTAGTATCTCTAAATAACTTAAAATAATAATAATTAAATATTTCTATAAATATTTTCTTAAATGTAACATTCTCTCTCATCACGTATATATACAAACTTTCCGGTAAAATTAATCTATTTCTAATACTAAAAATTACTACATTTTGTACAAATTTTTTATAAATATTTTTAATACATTTATACCTAATATTATATTGTTTCAATAATAAACTAATACTACTCTCTAAACTAATTAAATTTAAAATGTTCTTTTCACTTAAAATTACTTGCGTATTTTTTAACTTACATATTAATTGTTTATTTTCCACTACACTGAAGTCTATTCTGCAAATATTATAATCACGTTTATTGTCTAAGTCTAATCTTTTAAAAAAATTTATAACACCGCCAATGTCATTAACGTCGATGTACATTTTTTCACGCACATTTCCCACTAATCTCACAGTTACGCGGGGAGTGGGGTTCGGATCTACCCCTATCGCAATAAACCTTTGCCTGGTGGAATCTAGAGGTAGCGGGGTTACATCGATAAGTCTATCGTTATTATCCCTGTAATCTTTATTTACAGGGAACGCAAAACTCGTAGTTTCCGCAGCCCCTAGGACAAGATTTAGACGTGAAGCACCCGCACCGACAAACAGATGTTCTTCTTTTAACAGGGCCGGATCTAGCTCGAACTCGTTCTCGGAATAATCAAACAGCTGAGCATGAGGTTCGCTGTCTGATTCCGATGAAGAGATATTGCATGCTCGCTGGTGCTTCCTCGAAGGTTCCTCCTCCTCCACCTCATCTCCTGAGGAAATGCGATAGACGCGTTTTCTCAGGACAGGGTGCAGCGTGTAGTCATCTTCAGCAGCGACGTCTGCTGGTGGTAGTTCTTGCTCGGCCTCCGTCAATTCCTTCAATACTTTTGCAAAGTCATCGTCTGACACCTTGCCCCCAAGTATATCATCTAAAATTTGTTGAGCGTCTTCGTCTGATACCTGGGGCTCTGGTGGTACAGGATGAACTTCCGCAGTGACCAAAAACGACGACGATGATGCTAATGACGATGTTGATGGAGTTGCGACTCCGATGACATCCACCGGGGGCAGCAAATTCGACGGAGGCCTCACCACCGTCACGTCCAAAATACGAATTTTCTTCGATATAACTCCTGATGGAGGAATAAAATTCTCGATACACTGCGACATACTTGAAACGAACTACACAGATGAAGAAGTTTAAACTGTATAAGGATGAAAATTCTACCTTACGTGTTTATATACTATGATACTCTGCAGTGATTGACCATTATCGTTTTCAAACAGGTAAAAAATACCCTATTCGTGAGATGTGTGTGTGTGTGTGTGTGTGTGTGTGTGTGTGGAAACAAAAAATCTACATGCAATTAAGTAAACATGAATTATGACTGCACATATAAAAAATTTCAAAGACATTTATTTTAAATCGACGCTCTACAGTCGTATTGCAGATAATGCTCAGTTTTGTGAGGCGTGGGAACAGGAATCTACACTTATAGTGAAAATTTTCAAAGACATTTATTTTAAATCGCCGCTATACAGTCGTATTGCAGATAATGCTCAGTTTTGTGAGGCATGGGAACAGAAATCTACACTCATAGTTTGTGGGGAAAAATTTATATTACAAAAACCAAGTCACATATGTTTGTTGAAAGCATGAAACATTTTCAAGATAATATATATATTTTATTTTGAAAAGGCTGTATTCAACAACACTGCAAATATTAGGGTTTCAAGTCAGTACCTGTCCCACACCACATAAACACCAAGTCGGTTTGCCAGAGCGCGCCGAGACAGTTATCATGAAAGAAATATATTATTTCGCTAGATTTATATTACATAAGCCAAGTCAGTTATTTAAAAACCTCCCTATGTTGCAAATAATAGATTTATTTTTCCCACAGACAAATTCTGAAATCACCCACAGGTGTAGTATACCTGGAAAAAAACCCGAAATATACAGACAAAGCCATTGTTACAACAGGTGCCTTTCTGCTAGTACCTGCGTGGGATAAATTCTACTACAATGCCAGTTATCAAGATATAAATATATTATTCAATTGGAAAAAACTAAATTTATCACAAGTCCATTCGTGTAACAAAAAAATAAAAATAAAAAATTATTATTATTTTTACGAAAAAAATTATTATTATTTTTACAAAAAAAATTTCATTCACAAAAAATTAATCACATTCATTAATTGATCTGGGCAACTATCATATTCATTAATTCATCAGGACCACCATCATGACGTCACTTCCGCATTCCTTGGGGACGGCGAGCGGGTAATCTTACTACTATACCAAACACGACATGTTTCGGAATAGTTAAATTTTCAAACAGATGCCTATCGTAAATTTTAAATTTTTTCGAATTGCATTTGAAAGGTCTTTTAATGCCCTTTCATATGATACCAAACACGGCATGATTCGGAATAGTTGTATTTTCAAACAGTTGCCTAACGTGAATTTTCAATTTTTTCAAATTGCATTTAAAAGGTCTTTTAATGCCCTTTCATATGATACCAAACACGACATGATTCGGGATAGTTGAATTTTCAAATAGTTGCCTATCGTAAAATTTCAATTTTTTCATATTGCATTCGAAAGTACTTTTAATGCCCTTTCATATGATATCAAACACGGCATGATTCTGATTAGTTGAATTTTCAAACAATTGCCTATCGCAAATTTTAAATTTTTTCCAATTGCATTTAAAAAGTCTTATAATGCCCTTTCATATGATACCAAACATGACGTGATTCTGAATAGTTGAATTTTCAAACAACTGCCTATCGTAAATTTTAAAATTTTTCCAATTGCATTTGAAAGGTCTTTTAATGCCCTTTCATATGATACCAAACACGACATGATTAGGAATTGTTGTATTTTAAAAAAATTGCCTATCGTAAATTTTTAATTTTTTCCAATTGCATTCGAAAGGTCTTTCAATGCCCTTTCATATGATACCAAACACGACATGATTAGGAATAGTTGAATTTTCAAACAGTTGCCTAACGTGAATTTTCAATTTTTTCCAATTACATTTAAAAGGTCTTTTAATGCCCTTTCATATAATACCAAACACGACATGATTCGGAATAGTTGAATTTTTAAACAGTTGCCTATCGTAAATTTTCAATTATTTCCAATTGCATTTAAAAGGTCTTATAATGCCCTTTCATATGATATCAAACATGACGTGATTCTGAATAGTTGAATTTTCAAACAACTGCCTATCGTAAATTTTAAATTTTTTCCAATTGCATTTGAAAGGTCTTTTAATGCCCTTTTATATGATACCAAACACGACTTGATTCGGAATAGTTGTATTTTCAAAAAATTGTCTATGGTAAATTTTTAATTTTTTTCCTTTTGCATTTAAAAGTTCTTTTAATGCCCTTTCATATGATACCAAACACTACATGATTCGGAATAGTTGAATTTTCAAACAGTTGCCTATCGTAAATTTTCAATATTTTCTTATTGCATTCGAAAGTACTTTTAATGCCCTTTCACATGATACCAAGCACGGCATGATTCGGAATAGTTGAATTTTCAAACAGTAGCCTATCGTAAATTTTCAATTTTTTCCAATTGCATATAAAAGGTCTTTTAATGCCCTTTCATATGATACCAAACACGACATGATTCGGAATAGTTGAATATTCAAACAGTTGCCTGACGTGAATTTTCAATTTTTTTCAATTGCATTTAAAAGGTCTTTTAATGCCCTTTCATATGATACCTAACACGACATGATTTGGAATAGTTGAATTTTCAAACAATTGCCTATCGCAAATTTTAAATTTTTTCCAATTACATTTAAAAGGTGTTTTAATGCCCTTTCATATGATACCAAACACGACATGATTCGGAATAGTTGAATTTTCAAACTGTTGCCTATCGTAAAATTTAAATTTTTTCATATTGCATTCGAAAGTACTTTTAATGCCCTTTCATATGATACCAAACATGACGTGATTCTGAATAGTTGAATTTTCAAACAACTGCGTATCGTAAATTTTAAATTTTTTCCAATTGCATTTAAAAGGTCTTTTAATGCCCTTTCGTATGATACCAAACACGACATGATTCGGAATAGTTGAATTTTCAAACAGTTGCCTATCGTAAATTTTCAATTTTTTCATATTGCATTCGAAAGTACTTTTAATGCCCTTTCATATGATAGCGAACACGGCATGATTCTGAATAGTTGAATTTTCAAACAATTGCCTATCGCAAATTTAATTTTTTTCCAATTAGATTTAAAATATCTTTTAATGCCCTTTCATATGATACCAAACACGGCATGATTCGGAATAGTTGAATTTTCAAACAGTAGCCTATCGTAAATTTTCAATTATTTCCAATTGCATTTAAAAGGTCTTTTAATGCCCTTTCATATGATACCAAACATGACGTGATTCTGAATAGTTGAATTTTCAAACAACTGCCTATCGTAAATTTTTAATTTTTTCCAATTGCATTTGAAAGGTCTTTTAATGCCCTTTCATATGAGACCAAACACGACATGATTCGGAATAGTTGTATTTTCAAAAAATTGCCTATCGTAAATTTTTAATTTTTTCCAATTGCATTGGAAAGGTCTTTAAATGCCCTTTCATATGATAGCAAACACGACATGATTCTGAATAGTTGAATTTTCAAACAGTTGTCTATCGTATATTTTCAATTTTTTCCAACTGCATTTAAAAGTTCTTTTAATGCCCTTTCATATGGATACCAAACACGACATGATTCGGAATAGTTGAATTTTCAAACAGTTGCCTATCGTAAATTTTAAATTTTTTCTTATTGCATTCGAAAGTACTTTTAATGCCCTTTCATTTGATACCAAACGCGACATGATTCGGAATAGTTGAATTTTCAAACAGTTGCCTGTCGTAAATTTTCAATTTTTTCATATTGCATTTAAAAGGTCTTTTAATGCCCTTTCATATGATACCAAACACGACATGATTCGGAATAGTTGAATTTTCAAACAGTTGCCTATCGTAAATTTTTAATTTTTTCCAATTGCATTTGAAAGGTCTTTTAATGCCCTTTCATATGATACCAAACACGACGTGATTCGGAATAGTTGAATTTTTTTAAACTGTTAAAAATCGCTGGAATATTAATTCTGAAATTTTTTTATTCGATTAATTTTTTTTTATAATGTAGATTCTTTTTGGTTTTACTGTATATTATCACCGAGGTCAATTTTTGCTTGGTTTTACTATATACTTTAACAGACTATTTGTCAAATTGACGTTTTGTCTTAAAACTTTATTTGAACATGAAATCAATTCAAAACATTTCAAAACATGTATCCTCAGTCATCTAATACCTAAATCAAATTACAACATTTTCACATTTTGTCTAGAAATTGAAATAATTCTATCGAAAAATTCCATGCGTAACGTCAAAAATGACAGCTTAGGTCTATGGTTTTCAAAACCTGGATTGTGTATATAAGAGATAAAATTGTTTCTTAACCATAGATTTGTCAAATGGACGTTCTGTTCTTAAAAACTTTTATATAAACATGATATCAATTGAAAACCATTCGAAACATATATCCTCATTCCTCTAATACCTAAATCAAATTAGAAAATTTCTCCAACTTGTCTAGAAATTGAAATATTAATGTAAAACAGGTTCATGTGAAACGTCAAAAGTGATTGACAGCTCTGAAAAATTTCTGCTTGCGGTCAAATTTCAAATGCATAGCAACGCGTGCATGCTTCGATCAAGAAAATTTGCAAAGTTTGTCGTTAATTTCAAGCGGACTGTACTTTCAAAAAATCTGAAATACCCAAAAGGCACTAGTCCGAAACATTCTTTAAATCCTAGAAAAAAAATCACAACAATCGCACAAACCGTTTAGGCTGTAGGCGATCATAATATTTGGTTGCCGCCCGGAGGAATCTATAGTGAATTTGAACGATTAGTATATAGGGACTAGCGGTCGGCCTGGCTTCGCCAGGCCTTCTCGCTAGGCTCCGCGGACACTGAAGGAATGTTTAATTGAATTACTATCTAAAACTGTTCATTTCTGTACGTCTGTTTATATAAAGAACTTTTAATTGACACCAAACACAATAAGTTTCGAAGTTCTATCACTAAAACAATTGACGACCAAAAAAATTACAATTCTGCACGTGAGCCCTCCAAAAAACTTTTTATTTGATACTACACACGATAAGTTTTGATGCACTTTTACTAATACAATTGCCGATCGGAAAAATAAATATTCCGCACGGCACCTCTTCTAAAACCCTTTCATATGATATCTAACACGATATGATTCGGAATACTGTTTTTGTCGAATCTATTGGCGAGCTTAAAATTGCAATGTTTTTTAATTCCATCATTAAAATTCTTCTAAAGCCCTTTCAAATAACATGAAACACGATATGATTCTGAACAAATTTCAACTTTTTTGTTTATTTCGTTCGAATCTTCGTCAAAAACCTTTTTATATCTAACCAAACACGGCATGAGTCGGAACACTTTAAGTTTGAAACAGTTGACGGTTGTAAATTATAATATTTTTTTATTTCATTTAAAAGTTCTTTTAAAACTCTCTTATATGACACCAAACTCGGCATAACTCGAAATACTTTAAGTTTGAAACAATTGACAATAGTAAAATTTAATTTTTTTCTTCAGTCCATCTAAAAGTTCTTTCAAAACTTTTTCATATGATATTAAACACGGCATGATTCCGAATACTTTTAATTTAAAACAATTGACGGTCGAAATATATATATTTTTTAATTTTGTCTGAAAGTTCTTCTGAAGCCCTTTTATATAATATCAAACAAGATATGATACGGAACACTTTAATAATTGAAGGTCGTAAGATTTCAATCAAATAAGTATGTTATTTCCGAAAACATTTTGCTAAACTAACTTTTTCTTTATTTTATCTAAAAGTTCGCCTAAAGCCCTTTCATATGACACCAAACGTGGCATAATTCGGAATACTTTAAGTTTCAAATAATTGACAATCTTAAAATTTCAGTCAAGTGCGTGTTTCATTTCCGAAAAGATTTTGCTAACCTTTTAAAAATTCTTTGGACGTCATTTCTGATAATTCCACATTTTTTTATTTTACATGTGCATAAAATCAATTTAAATTTTTCTCTAAACTTTTTGAAAAACGGTTGGAAATTGTTTTAGTATTATTTCAGATATTTTTTCGAGTTAATTTTTTATACAATATAGAATTTATTAAGTTTGAAACAGTTGCCCATCGTAAAATTTCAACTTTTTTTTATTTCATCTGAAAGTTCTTCTAAAGCCCTTTCATATGACATCAAATACGGCATGATTTGGAATACTTCAAGTTTAAAATAATTGACAGTTGTAAAATTTCAATCAAATACAAGTTTTTAATGATATACACAGTGTTATTTGAATCCTTTTATTTTAATTATATGACGCACATTGAAAAATTATATCTCTCTATTTTTAAATACGTGATCAACTACTATCATTATTTTTTGTTTCAAACTACTACGATTTCATTGACGAAAATTTTGCCTTCTTTTATTTAAATTTATTGAAATTGACATACGTCAACACCCTCCCTCAATGAAATTAATTTAACATTTTTCTAAACCTAGTATCTTACAAAACATATTAAATACATTTTTATTTAATGACTTCGTAAATAAATCTGCTACTTGTTCTTTATTTCTTAAGTACTGGACATCAATAATTCCTTCATTCACTTTTTTTCTGATGAAATGATGACGCATATCGATTTGTTTGAGTCTTTTGTGATTATCTGGGTTCCTAACTACTTTTATAGCTGACTGTCTTCGAAGATGATGACAGGCTTGGTTTCCTCATAAAATTGAAGATGAATTAAAATTTGATGTAACCAACATGCTTCGTTAACTGCTATGCTCAATGCTACATACTGTGCTTCACAGGACGATAAAGCTACAGTACTTTGCTTGCGTGAAGTCCAGGATACCGAAGATTTAAAAATTTTGTATATAAAACCAGAGGTTGATTTTCTGTCATTCAAGTTGCGTGCCCAATCAGCATCAACAAATCCTGTCAGTATTTTAGCATTTTCATCTCTGACATAAACTAAATTAAAATCAATAGTACCTTATCTTAGTACATGTTTTAAACTTTTCCATAATTTGATATTTGCACGAGTTTGGTAACGACTCAATGCTGTACATAAATTTGGTCTTGTATCAACTATTGCATACATCAAACAGCCAATTAGTTTCCTGAAGCGGGGCTTCGAGTTCTTCATTATGTGTTGTTTCATTTTCTGGCCCTACTAACCAATCTGACTTAAAACTTGGATCTAAAGGTATCGATGTCGGTTTACAACCTTCCATCCAAAATTTCGACAACACATTGTTTAGATAAGTTGTTTGACTCATTTTTGTAACCCCCCGTCTTCCATATCTTGACTAATATTTATGCCAATGAAATGTGAAACTTTTACCAAATCTTTCATTTTCAATGTTTTGAACAATTCCTTTTTCAGTTCTTCAATTTGTTGATTATTTGTTCGAAAAATCAACAGATCATCCACATAAATTAAAACGAATAACTTGTCAGATTTGTTAAATTTTGTGTAGTGACAATAATTATATTTTGAACAGTTAAACGCTTCTTTCTTCATAAACGAATTGAATATTATATTCCAATATTTTGGTGACTTTTTCAAACCATATAAAGCTCTATTTAATTTACATACTTTCGCAGGTTCTTGTGAAACTCCTTCTGAAATACTCAGAAAAACATCTATAATTTCTCCGTATAAAAATGCACTACATTTAGTTTGTTGCTCGTCGCTTCGCTCCTCGCGTAATGTTTTATGGTGAATTATTTTTAAAGATTAAAAACTTGTTTTTTTTCTATTGCATTTGAAAGTACTTTTCATGCCCTTTCATATGATACCAAACACGACATGATTCTGAATAGTTGAATTTTCAAACAGTTGCCTATCGTAAATTTTCATTTTTTTCCAATTGCATTTAAAAGGTCTTTTAATGCCATTTCATATGATATTAAACACGACATGATTCGGAATAGTTGTATTTTCAAACAATTGCCTATCGTAAATTTTAATTTTTTTCCAATTACATTTGAAAGGTCTTTTAATGCCCTATCATATGATGCCAAACACGACATGATTCGGAATAATTGAATTTTCAAACAGTAGCCTATCGTAAATTTTAAATTTTTTCCAATTGTATATAAAAGGTCTTTTAATGCCCTTTCATATGATACCAAACACGGCATGATTCTGAATAGTTGAATTTTCAAACAATTGCCTATCGCAAATTTTAAATGTTTTCCAATTACATTTAAAAGGTCTTTTAATGCCCTTTCATATGATACCAAACACGACATGATTCGGAATAGTTGAATTTTTAAACAGTTGCCTATCGTAAATTTTCAATTTTTTCATATTGCATTCGAAAGTACTTTCTATGCCCTTTCATATAATACCAAACACGGCATGATTCTGAATAGTTGAATTTTCAAACAATTGCCTATCGCAAATTTTAAATTTTTTCCAATTACATTTAAAAGGTCTTTTAATGCCCTTTCATATGATATCAAACACGACATGATTCGGAATAGTTGAATTTTTAAACAGTTGCCTATCGTAAATTTTCAATTTTTTCATATTGCATTCGAAAGTACTTTCTATTCCCTTTCATATGATACCAAACACGGCATGATTCTGAATAGTTGAATTTGCAAACAATTGCCTATCGCAAATTTTACATTTTTTGCAATTACATTTAAAAGGTCTTTTAATGCCCTTTCATATGATACCAAACACGACATGATTCGGAGTAGTTGAATTTTTAAAAAGTTGCCTATCGTAAATTTTCAATTATTTCCAATTGCATTTAAAAGGTCTTTTAATGCCCTTTCATATAATACCAAACACGACATGAATAGTTGAATTTTCAAACAGTTGCCTATCGTATATTTTCAATTTTTTCCAACTGCATTTAAAAGGTCTTTTAATGCCCTTCCATATGATACCAAACACGACATGATTCGGAATAGTTGAATTTTCAAACAGTTGCCTATCGTAAATTTTCAATTTTTTCTTATTGCATTCGAAAGTACTTTTAATGCCCTTTCATATGATACCAAATACGACATAATTCGGACTGTTGAAAATCGCTGGAATATTAATTCTGAAATTTTTTTATTCGATTAATTTTTTTTTTACAATGTAGATTCTTTTTGGTATTACTGTATATTATCACCAAGGTCAATTTTTGCTTGGTTTTACTATATACCTTAACAGACTATATGTCAAATTGACGTCTTTGTCTTAAAACTTTATTTGAACATGAAATCAATTCAGCAAAGTTTATAGTTACTGTCAAAAAATGTAATTTTTCTATCTTTTTTTTCTAAACTGTTGAAAATCACTGAAATATTAATTTTAAAATCGTTTTATTCGATTAACTTTTTTTAAAAATGTAGCTTTTTTTTGGTTTATGATTCGGAATAGTTGAATTTTCAAACAATTGCCTATCGTAAATTTTCAATTTTTTCATATTGCATTCGAAAGTTCTTTTAATGCCCTTTCATATGATACCAAACACGGCATTATTCTGAATAGTTGAATTTTCAAACAATTGCCTATCGCAAATTTTAAATTTTTTCCAATTACATTTAAAAGGTTTTTTAATGCCCTTTCATATGATACCAAACACGACATGATTCGGAATAGTTTAATTTTTAAACAGTTGCCTATCGTAAATTTTCAATTATTTCCAATTGCATTTAAAAGGTCTTTTAATGCCCTTTCATATGATACCAAACATGACGTGATTCTGAATAGTTGAATTTTCAAACAACTGCCTATCGTATATTTTAAATTTTTTCCAACTGCATTTAAAAGGTCTTTTAATGCCCTTCCATATGATACCAAACACGACATGATTCGGAATAGTTGAATTTTCAAACAGTTGCCTATCGTAAATTTTAAATTTTTTCATATTGCATTCGAAAGTACTTTTAATGCCCTTTCATATGATACCAAACACGACATGATTCGGAATAGTTGAATTTTCAAACAGTTGCCTAACGTGAATTTTAATTTTTTTCATATTGCATTTAAAAGGTCTTTTAATGCCCTTTCATATGATACCAAACACGACGTGATTCGGAATAGTTAAATTTTCAAACAGTTGCCTATCGTGAATTTTAAATTTTTTTAATTGCATTTAAAAGTTCTTTTAATGCCCTTTCATATGATACCAAACATGACATGATTCTGAATAGTTGAATTTTCAAACAATTGCCTATCGTAAATTTTAAATTTTTTTAAACTGTTGAAAATCGCTGGAATATTAATTCTAAAATTTTTTTATTCGATTATTTTTTTTTTTGACAATGATTCTTTTTGGTTTTACTGTATATTATCACCGAGGTCAATTTTTGTTTGGTTTTACTATATACTTTAACAGACTATTTGTCAAATTGACGTTTTGTCTTAAAACTTTATTTGAACATGAAATCAATTCAAAACATTTCAAAACATGTATCCTCAGTCATCTAATACCTAAATCAAATTACAACATTTTCACATTTTGTCTAGAAATTGAAATAATTCTATCGAAAAATTCCATGCGTAACGTCAAAAATGACAGCTTAGGTCTATGGTTTTCAAAACCTGGATTGTGTATATAAGAGATAAAATTGTTTCTTAACCATAGATTTGTCAAATGGACGTTCTGTTCTTAAAAACTTTTATATAAACATGATATCAATTGAAAACCATTCGAAACATATATCCTCATTCCTCTAATACCTAAATCAAATTAGAAAATTTCTCCAACTTGTCTAGAAATTGAAATATTAATGTAAAACAGGTTCATGTGAAACGTCAAAAGTGATTGACAGCTCTGAAAAATTTCTGCTTGCGGTCAAATTTCAAATGCATAGCAACGCGTGCATGCTTCGATCAAGAAAATTTGCAAAGTTTGTCGTTAATTTCAAGCGGACTGTACTTTCAAAAAATCTGAAATACCCAAAAGGCACTAGTCCGAAACATTCTTTAAATCCTAGAAAAAAAATCACAACAATCGCACAAACCGTTTAGGCTGTAGGCGATCATAATATTTGGTTGCCGCCCGGAGGAATCTATAGTGAATTTGAACGATTAGTATATAGGGACTAGCGGTCGGCCTGGCTTCGCCAGGCCTTCTCGCTAGGCTCCGCGGACACTGAAGTAATGTTTAATTGAATTACGATCTAAAACTGTTCATTTCTGTACGTCTGTTTATATAAAGAACTTTTAATTGACACCAAACACAATAAGTTTCGAAGCTCTGTTACTAAAACAATTGACGACTAAAAAAATTACAATTCTGCACGTGAGCCCTTCAAAAAACTTTTTATTTGATACTACACACGATAAGTTTTGATGCACTTTCACTAATACAATTGCCGATCGGAAAAATAAATATTCCGCACGGCACCTCTTCTAAAACCCTTTCATATGATATCTAACACGATATGATTCGGAATACTGTTTTGGTCGAATCTATTGGCAAGCTTAAAATTGCAATGTTTTTTAATTCCATCATTAAAATTCTTCTAAAGCCCTTTCAAATAACATGAAACACGGTATGATTCTGAATAAATTTCAACTTTTTTGTTTATTTCGTTAGAATCTTCGTCAAAAACCTATTTATATCTCAACAAATACGACATGAGTCGGAACACTTTAAGTTTGAAACAGTTGACGGTTGTAAATTATAATATATTTTTTTATTTCATTTAAAAGTTCTTTTAGAACTCTCTTATATGACACCAAACTCGGCATAACTCGAAATACTTTAAGTTTGAAACAATTGACAATAGTAAAATTTAATTTTTTTCTTTAGTTCATCTAAAACACGGCATGATTCCGAATACTTTTAATTTAAAACAATTGACGGTCGAAATATATATATTTTTTAATTTTGTCTGAAAGTTCTTCTGAAGCCCTTTTATATAATATCAAATACGATATGATACGGAACACTTTAATAATTGAAGGTCGTAAAATTTCAATCAAATACGTATGTTATTTCCGAAAACATTTTGCTAAACTAACTTTTTCTTTTTTTTATCTAAAAGTTCGCCTAAAGCCCTTTCATATGACACCAAACGTGGCATAATTCGGAATACTTTAAGTTTGAAATAATTGACAGTCTTAAAATTTCAGTCAAGTACGTGTTTCATTTCCAAAATGATTTTACAAATCTTTTAAAAATTCTTTGGACGTCATTCTTTTAAAAATTCTTTGGACGTCATTTCTGATAGTTCCACATTTTTTTATTTTACATGTGCATAAAATCAATTTAAATTTTTCTCTAAACTCTTTGAAAAACGGTTGGAAATTGTTTTAGTATTATTTCAGATATTTTTTCGAGTTAATTTTTTATACAATATAGAATTTATTAAGTTTGAAACAGTTGCTCATCGTAAAATTTCAACTTTTTTTTATTTCATCTGAAAGCTCTTCTAAAGCCCTTTCATATGACATCAAATACGGCATGATTTGGAATACTTCAAGTTTAAAATAATTGACAGTCGTAAAATTTCAATCAAATACAAGTTTTTAATGATATACACAGTGTTATTTGAATCCTTTTATTTTAATTATATGACGCACATTGAAAAATTATATCTGTCTATTTTTAAATACGTGATCAACTACTATCATTATTTTTTGTTTCAAACTACTACGATTTCATTGACGAAAATTTTGCCTTCTTTTATTTAAATTTATTGAAATTGACATACGTCAACATCCTCCCTCAATGAAATTTATTTAACATTTTTCTAAACCTAGTATCTCACAAAACATATTAAATACATTTTTATTTAATGACTTCGTAAATAAATCTGCTACTTGTTCTTTATTTCTTATGTACTGGACATCAATAATTCCTTCATTAACCTTTTTTCTGATGAAATGATAACGCATATCGATGTGTTTGAGTATTTTGTGATTATCTGGGTTCCTAACTACTTTTATAGCTGACTGTCTTCGAAGATGATGACAGGCTTGGTTTCCTCATAAAATTGAAGATCAATTAAAATTTGATGTAACCAACATGCTTCGTTAACTGCTATGCTCAATGCTACATACTGTGCTTCACAGGACGATAAAGCTACAGTACTTTGCTTGCGTGAAGTCCAGGATACCGAAGATTTAAAAATTTTGTATATAAAACCAGAGGTTGATTTTCTGTCATTCAAGTTGCGTGCCCAATCAGTATCAACAAATCCTGTCATTATTTTAGCATTTTCATCTCTGACATAAACTAAATTAAAATCAATAGTACCTTATCTTAGTACATGTTTTAAATATTGTGCCCAATCAGTATCAACAAATCCTGTCAGTATTTTAGCATTTTCATCTCTGACATAAACTAAATTAAAATCAATAGTACCTTATCTTAGTACATGTTTTAAATATTTCCATAATTTGATATTTGCACGAGTTTGGTAACGACTCAATGCTGTACATAAATCTGGTCTTGTATCAACTATTGCATACATCAAACAGCCAATTAGTTTCCTGAAGCGGAGCTTCGAGTTCTTCATTATCTGTTGTTTCATTTTCTGGCCCTACTAACCAATCTGACTTAAAACTTGGATCTAAAGGTATCGATGTCGGTTTACAACCTTCCATCCAAAATTTCGACAACACATTGTTTAGATAAGTTGTTTGATTCATTTTTGTAACCCCCCGTCTTCCATATCTTGACTAATATTTATGCCAATGAAATGTGAAACTTTTCCCAAATCTTTCATTTTCAATGTTTTGAACAATTCCTTTTTCAGTTCTTCAATTTGTTGATTATTTGTTCCAAAAATCTACAGATCATCCACATAAATTAAAACGAATAACTTGTCAGATTTGTTAAATTTTGTGTAGTGATAATAATCATATTTTGAACAGTTAAATGCTTCTTTCTTCATAAACGAATTGAATATTATATTCCAATATTTTGGTGACTTTTTCAAACCATATAAAGCTCTATTTAATTTACATACTTTCGCAGGTTCTTGTGAAACTCCTTCTGAAATACTCAGAAAAACATCTTTAATTTCTCCGTATAAAAATGTAGTACGTTTAGTTTGTTGCTCGTCGCTTCGCTCCTCGCGTAATGTTTTATGGTGAATTATTTTTAAAGATTAAAAACTTGTTTTTTTTTCTATTGCATTTGAAAGTACTTTTCATGCCCTTTCATATGATACCAAACACGACATGATTCTGAATAGTTGAATTTTCAAACAGTTGCCTATCGTAAATTTTCAATTTTTTCATATTGCATTCGAAAGTACTTTTATTGCCCTTTCATATGATACCAAACACGGCATGATTCTGAATAGTTGAATTTTCAAACAATTGCCTATCGCAAATTTTTCATTTTTTCCAATTGCATTTGAAAACTCTTTTAATGCCCTTTCACATGATATCAAACACGACATGATTCGGAATAGTTGAATTCTTAAACAACTGCCTATCTTAAATTTTTAATTTTTTCCAATTGCATTTGAAAGGTCTTTTAATGCCCTTTCATATGATACCAAACACGACATGATTCTGAATAGTTGAATTTTCAAACAACTGCCTATCGTAAATTTTTAATTTTTTCCAATTGCATTTAAAAGGTCTTTTAATGCCCTTTCATATGATACCAAACACGACATGATTCGGACTAGTTGAATTCTCAAACAACTGCCTATCGTAAATTTTTAATTTTTTCCAATTGCATTTGAAAGGTCTTTTAATGCCCTTTCATATGATACCAAACACGACATGATTCGGAATAGTTGAATTTTAAAACAGTTGCCTATCGTAAATTTTCAATTTTTTCAATTGCATTTGAAAGGTCTTTTAATGCCTGTTCATATGATACCAAACACGACATGATTCGGAATAGTTGTATTTTCAAGCAATTGCCTATCGTAAATTTTAAATTTTTTCCAATTGCATTTGAAAGGTCTTTTAATGCCCTTTCATATGATACCAAACACGACATGATTCGGAATAGTTGTATTTTCAAACAATTGCCTATCGTAAATTTTAAATTTTTTCCAATTGCATTTTAAAGGTATTTTAATGCCCTTTCATATGATACCAAACACGACATGATTAGGAATAGTTAAATTTTCAAACAGTTGCCTATCGTAAATTTTCAATTTTTTCCAATTGCATATAAAAGGTCTTTTAATACCCTTTCATTTGATACCACACACGACATGATTCGGAATAGTTGAATTTTCAAACAGTAGCCTATCGTAAATTTTCAATTTTTTCATATTGCATTCGAAAGTACTTTTAATGCCCTTTCATATGATGCCAAACACGGCATGATTCTGAATAGTTGAATTTTCAAACAATTGCCTATCGCAAATATTAAATTTTTTCCAATTACATTTAAAAGGTCTTTTAATGCCCTTTCATATGATACCAAACGCGACATGATTCGGAATAGTTGAATTTTTAAACAGTTGGCTATCGTAATTTTCAATTATTTCCAATTGCATTTAAAAGGTCTTTTAATGCCCTTTCATATGATACCAAACATGACGTGATTCTGAATAGTTGAATTTTCAAACAACTGCCTATCGTAAATTTTTAATTTTTTCCAATTGCATTTGAAAGGTCTTTTAATGCCCTTTCATATGTTACCAAACACGACATGATTCGGAATAGTTGAATTTTCAAACAGTTGCCTATAGTACATTTTCAATTTTTTCTAATTGCATTCGAAAGTACTTTTAATGCCCTTTCATATGATACCAAACACGACATGATTCTGAATAGTTGAATTTTCAAACAGTTGCCTATCGTAAATTTTCAATTTTTTCAAATTGCATTTAAAATGTCTTTTAATGCCCTTTCATATGATACCAAACGCGACTTGATTAGGAATAGTTGAATTTTCAAACAATTGCCTATCGTATTTTTTCAATTTTTTCCAACCGCATTTAAAAGTTCTTTTAATGCCCTTTCATATGATACCAAACACGACATGATTCGGAATAGTTGAATTTTCAAACAGTTGCCTATCGTAAATTTACAATTTTTTCTAATTGCATTCGAAAGTACTTTTAATGCCCTTTTATATGATACCAAACACGACATGATTCGGAATAGTTGAATTTTCAAACAGTTGCCTATCGTAAATTTACAATTTTTTCTAATTGCATTCGAAAGTACTTTTAATGCCCTTTTATATGATACCAAACACGACATGATTCGGAATAGTTGAATTTTCAAACAGTTGCCTATCGTAAATTTTAAATTTTTTCTAATTGCATTCGAAAGTACTTTTAATGCCCTTTTATATGATACCAAACACGACATGATTCGGAATAGTTGAATTTTCAAACAGTTGCCTATCGTAAATTTTCAATTTTTTCCAATTGCATTTATAAGGTCTTTTAATGCCCTTTCATATGATACCAAACACGACATGATTCGGAATAGTTGAATTTTCAAACAGTTGCCTATCGTAAATTTTCAATTTTTTCAAATTGCATTTAAAATGTCTTTTAATGCACTTTCATATGATACCAAACACGACATGATTCTGAATAGTTGAATTTTCAAACAGTTGCCTATCGTATATTTTCAATTTTTTCCAACTGCATTTAAAAGTTCTTTTAATGCCCTTTCATATGATACCAAACACGACATGATTCGGAATAGTTGAATTTTCAAATAGTTGCCTATCGTAAATTTTCAATTTTTTCTAATTGCATTCGAAAGTACTTTTAATGCCCTTTTATATGATACCAAACACGACATGATTCGGAATAGTTGAATTTTCAAACAGTTGCCTATCGTAAATTTTCAATTTTTTTCAATTGCATTTATAAGGTCTTTAAATGCCCTTTCATATGATACCAAACACGACATGATTCGGAGTAGTTGAATTTTCAAACAGTTGCCTATCGTAAATTTTCAATTTTTTCATATTGCATTCGAAAGTACTTTTATTGCCCTTTCATATGATACCAAACACGGCATGATTCTGAATAGTTGAATTTTCAAACAACTGCCTATCGTAAATTTTCAATTTTTTCCAATTGCATTTGAATGGTCTTTTAATGCCCTTTCATATGATACCAAACACGACATGATTCGGAATAGTTGAATTTTCAAACAGTTGCCTATCGTAAATTTTCAATTTTTTCATATTGCATTCGAAAGTACTTTTATTGCCCTTTCATATGATACCAAACACGGCATGATTCTGAATAGTTGAATTTTCAAACAACTGCCTATCGTAAATTTTCAATTTTTTCATATTGCATTCGAAAGTACTTTTATTGCCCTTTCATATGATACCAAACACGGCATGATTCTGAATAGTTGAATTTTCAAACAACTGCCTATCGTAAATTTTCAATTTTTTCCAATTGCATTTGAATGGTCTTTTAATGCCCTTTCAAATGATACCAAACACGACATGATTCGGAATAGTTGAATTTTCAAACAGTTGCCTATCGCAAATTTTAAATTTTTTCCAATTGCATTTGAAAGGTCTTTAAATGCCCTTTCATATGATACCAAACATGACATGATTCGGAATAGTTGATTTTTTAAACAGTTACCTATCGTAAATTTTCAATTATTTCCAATTGCATTTAAAAGGTCTTTTAATGCCGTTTCATATGATACCAAACACGACAAGATTCGGAATAGTTGTATTTAAAAAAAATTGCCTATCGTAAATTTTTAATTATTTCCAATTGCATTTGAAAGGTCTTTAAATGCCCTTTCATATGATACCAAACACGGCATGATTCTGAATAGTTGAATTTTCAAACAATTGCCTATCGCAAATTTTTAATTTTTTCCAATTGCATTTGAAAGTACTTTTAATGCCCTTTCATATGATACCAAACACGGCATGATTCTGAATAGTTGAATTTTCAAACAATTGCCTATCGCAAATTTTTAATTTTTTCCAATTGCATTTGAAAGGTCTTTAAATGCCCTTTCATATGATACCAAACATGACATGATTCGGAATAGTTGATTTTTTAAACAGTTACCTATCGTAAATTTTCAATTATTTCCAATTGCATTTAAAAGGTCTTTTAATGCCGTTTCATATGATACCAAACACGACAAGATTCGGAATAGTTGTATTTAAAAAAAATTGCCTATCGTAAATTTTTAATTTTCTCCAATTGCATTTGAAAGGTCTTTAAATGCCCTTTCATATGATACCAAACACGACATGATTCTGAATAGTTGAATTTTCAAACAGTTGCCTAACGTGAATTTTAAATTTTTTCTAATTGCATTTAAAAGGTCTTTTAATGCTCTTTCATATGATACCAAACACGACATGATTCGGAATAGTTGAATTTTCAAACAGTTGCCTATCGTAAAATTTCAATTTTTTCATATTGCATTCGAAAGTACTTTTAATGCCCTTTCATATGATACCAAACACGACATGATTCGGAATAGTTGTATTTTCAAAAAATTGCCTATCGTAAATTTTTAATTTTTTCCAATTGCATTTGAAAGTACTTTTAATGCCCTTTCATATGATACCAAACACGGCATGATTCTGAATAGTTGAATTTTCAAACAATTGCCTATCGCAAATTTTAAATTTTTTCCAATTACATTTAAAAAGTCTTTTAATGCCATTTCATATGATACGAAACATGACATGATTCGGAATAGTTGAATTTTTAAACAGTTGCCTATCGTAAATTTTCAATTTTTTCCAATTGCATTTGAAAGGTCTTTAAATGCCCTTTCATATGATAACAAACACGACATGATTCTGAATAGTTGAATTTTCAAACAGTTGCCTATCGTATATTTTCAATTTTTTCCAACTGCATTTAAAAGTTCTTTTAATGCCCTTTCATATGATACCAAACACTACATGATTCGGAATAGTTGAATTTTCAAACAGTTGCCTATCGTAAAATTTCAATTTTTTCATATTGCATTCGAAAGTACTTTTAATGCCCTTTCATATGATACCAAACACGACATGATTCGGAATAGTTGAGTTTTCAAACAGTTGCCTATCGTAAAATTTCAATTTTTTCATATTGCATTCGAAAGTACTTTTAATGCCCTTTCATATGATACCAAACACGACATGATTCGGAATAGTTGTATTTTCAAAAAATTGCCTATCGTAAATTTTTAATTTTTTCCAATTGCATTTGAAAGTACTTTTAATGCCCTTTCATATGATACCAAACACGGCATGATTCTGAATAGTTGAATTTTCAAACAATTGCCTATCGCAAATTTTAAATTTTTTCCAATTGCATTTAAAAAGTCTTTTAATGCCATTTCATATGATACCAAACATGACATGATTCGGAATAGTTGAATTTTTAAACAGTTGCCTATCGTAAATTTTCAATTTTTTCCAATTGCATTTGAAAGGTCTTTAAATGCCCTTTCATATGATAACAAACACGACATGATTCTGAATAGTTGAATTTTCAAACAGTTGCCTATCGTATATTTTCAATTTTTTCATATTGCATTCGAAAGTACTTTTAATGCCCTTTCATATGATACCAAACACGGCATGATTCTTAATAGTTGAATTTTCAAACAATTGCCTATCGCAAATTTTTAATTTTTTCCAATTGCATTTAAAAAGTCTTTTAATGCCCTTTCATATGATACCAAACATGACATGATTCGGAATAGTTAAATTTTCAAACAGTTGCCTATCGTAAAATTTAAATTTTTTCATATTGCATTCGAAAGTACTTTTAATGCCCTTTCATATGATATCAAACACGACATGATTCGGAATAGTTGTATTTTCAAAAAATTGCCTATCGTAAATTTTTATTTTTTTCCAATTGCATTTGAAAGGTCTTTAAATGCCCTTTCATATGATACCAAACACGACATGATTCGGAATAGTTAAATTTTCAAACAGTAGCCTATCGTAAATTTTCAATTTTTTCCAATTGCATATAAAAGGTCTTTTAATGCCCTTTCATATGATACCAAACACGACATGATTCGGAATAGTTGAATTTTCAAGCAGTTGCCTAACGTGAATTTTCAATTTTTTCCAATTGCATTTAAAAGGTCTTTTAATACCCTTTCATATGATACCAAACACGACATGATTCGGAATAGTTGAATTTTCAAACAGTTGCCTATCGTAAAATTTCAATTTTTTCATATTGCATTGGAAAGTACTTTTAATGCCCTTTCATATGATACCAAACACGGCATGATTCTGATTAGTTGAATTTTCAAACAATTGCCTATCGCAAATTTTAAATTTTTTCCAATTGCATTTAAAAAGTCTTTTAATGCCCTTTCATATGATACCAAACACGACATGATTCTGAATAGTTGAATTTTCAAACAGTTGCCTATCGTATATTTTCAATTTTTTCCAACTGCATTTAAAAGTTCTTTTAATGCCCTTTCATATGATACCAAACACGACATGATTCGGAATAGTTGAATTTTCAAACAGTTGCCTATCGTAAATTTTAAATTTTTTCTTATTGCATTCGAAAGTACTTTTAATGCCCTTTCATATGATACCAAACACGACATGATTCGGAATAGTTGAATTTTCAAACAGTTGCCTAACGTGAATTTTCAATTTTTTCCAATTACATTTAAAAGGTCTTTTAATGCCCTTTCATATGATACCAAACACGACGTGATTCGGAATAGTTAAATTTTCAAACAGTTGCCTATCGTGAATTTTCAATTTTTTCTAATTGCATTTAAAAGTTCTTTTAATGCCCTTTCATATGATACTAAACATGACGTGATTCGAAATAGTTAAATTTTTTTTAAACTGTTGAAAATCGCTGGAATATTAATTCTGAATTTTTTTTATTCGATTAATTTTTTTTTTACAATGTAGATTCTTTTTGGTATTACTGTATATTATCACCGAGGTTAATTTTTGCTTGGTTTTACTATATACTTTAACAAACTATATGTCAAATTGACGTTTTGTCTTAAAACTTTATTTGAACATGAAATCAATTCAAAACAGTTCAAAACATGTATCCTCAATCATCTAATACCTAAATCAAATTACAAAATTTTCACAATTTGTGTAGAAATTGAAATAATTCTATCGAAAAATTCCATGCGTAACGTCAAAAATGACAGCTTAGGTCTATGATTTTTCTAAACCTAGATCGTGTATACAAGAGGTAATGTTGTTTCTTAACCATAGATTTGTGAAATGGACGTTGCATCATTAAAAACTTTTTTATAAACATGATATCAATTGAAAACCATTCGAAACATATATCCTCATTCCTCTAATACCTAAATCAAATTAGAAAATTTCTCCAACTTTTCTAGAAATTGAAATATTTATGTAAAAACGTTTCATGCGAAACGTCAAAAGTGATTGACAGCTCTGAAAAATTTCTGCTTGCGGTCAAATTTCAAATGCATAGCAACGCGTGCATGCTTCGATCAAGAAAATTTGCAAAGTTTGTCGTTAATTTCAAGCGGACTGTACTTTAAAAAAATCTGAAATACCCAAAAGGCACTAGTCCCAAATATTCTTTAAATCCTAGAAAAAAAATTCCAACAATCGCACAAACCGTTTAGGCTGTAGGCGATCATAATGTTTGGTTGCCGTCCGGAGGAATCTATAGTGAATTAGAACGATTAGTATATAGGATTGACGATCGAAAAGTAATAAAGTTTGTACACAAGTCCTTCAAAATACCTTTCATTTCAATATCTCTTTTAGTTTTCGAGATATGAGCTCTCAAAGTTGAGATTTCAAAATAGTCAAAAATCGCTGTAACTTTAAAACTAAAAGAGATATGAAGATGCGCTCAACGGCATTCGATTTCTCGTAGTCTGATGCTGGGTTGCATGAAAGTTTTATCGGTTCATTAGCAACTAACGGTTAGATAAATTTCAGAAAATCGCTATTGATACTGTTGCTAGATAAACAGTTCTTTAACTAAAAAGCTCTTAATTTTGTTCTTGCAACCCAGCATGAATGATATAGAAATATATTTTAAAAATTTTCGATTTTTCAACTGTTTCGACCAAAAAACTTATTACAATAAGCAGCAGCGCAACACTTGTTTTTCAATATACATTTTTTGACGCTCGTTAAAAACAAGGAGTTTCATCAGTATAACATTTTAATTTAAATGTATAATTTAGATTTTTTTGTTCAAGGTATTTTTTTTGGACAATTAACTGGCCTGGGTGTCACAGCAGGGGCCCATAGATTATGGACACATAGAACATACAAGGCGAAACTACCATTACGGATATTTCTCATGATCGTATATATAATGGCAGGACAGGTAGTTATTCCATCATAAGTTCTTTTATGCACAATCGGGCTGAAATACATGTGTTTTAGCCCTAAAAAGAGGGCCTAAACACTTCTTGGCCCTATGTCCATAAAAAATAATTCCTGTGGATACATAAATAAAATGACAATTTAAGTTTTTTGTGAATACTTGATTTTACAATATGTCATTTTAACATATAACCTATTTACATATTTTAATCTTTTGAACATATAATTAAATGTTATTTTGTTGTGCATAAAATATTGTATGTATATAAAAAAAAAATATATCATCACGCCTTCTACCCATCACTGGGTGTGGCACTCTGCTAAAGCAGATCTCGGTACGTGATATGTTTTGCGCGTGAAGTGCGGTTACCAGTCGTCAAATCACGGCCCCCAAACATGTTAGTGGTGGAGGAGCCACAGGGATAGCTTTTTCAAATTATGAAAATTTGTCGTCTGTGGGAATCGAACCAGGGACCTCAGGATCCACAGGCCGACTTCATACCACTGTGCTAGCTATCCCATATATTGTATGTATCAGGGGTGAAATTAGCGTTTCTGACCCCGAGCATGTTATTAGCCCTCAGCTCTTTGCGTCTCGTGCTAATAATCACGCCGCGGGCCAAAATCGCCAGTTTACAACCTTGATACATAAATAACTATTATTTAATGCAACTGAATTTCTGGCCCGGTTGCATAAAACGTTAGTAACTATAGGAAACAATTTAATTAGAATAAAAAAAAAAACGCATCTAAGAAAAGTCATAATTTTTGACAGTTCAGTAATTGATAACATATTTTTTCTGAAACCGGCACGAAAGTGCCTACTTTCCTAACCAATTTTAGTATGGAAAGTTGGTTTTTACTAAAAGAGTCAAGTAAAGTACGTGTTCAAGGCTACAACAAAAATAACAGTCAGGTAAAGATTTTACCTGTTATTTTTGTTATAACTTTGGATACGTAGTCTGCTGTCAGTACAATTTATAGCAAAAAATTTAAACATTTTGAATTATTTATGATTAAATATTGATTAAATTAAACGGTTTCAGAAACAATTAAATAAAAATATTATCACGCCTTCTACCCAGTGCGATTACCAGTTGTCAAATCACGGTCTCCAAAGCTGTTAGTGGTGGAGGAGCCACAGGGGTAGTTTTTGAAATTATGAAAATTGTTTGTCGCCCGTGGGGATCAAACAGGGTTCTCAGGATCAACAGGCCGACTTCATACCACTGAGCTAGCCACCCCAGAAAAAATAATATATTTTTTCAAAATATATACGTCAGGAAAGTGTTTTTACTTGACTCAGCAGATTAAAATACTCGGTCTGCGGCCTCGTATTTGATACATAAATAACTATTATATTAAAATAAATAAAATGTACAAACACGCTATTTACGAACGGTGTTCGGTAAATACACACTTTCCAAACGATTTTGAGAACGTTCTATTTTAATAAATTATTTTAATATTTTTATAGAATTTTCCTTCAAAACATTCTTATATTATTTTAGTACTCTATAGTATCTTGGGTTCGGGACCACAGAACACATCATAAGTACTCTGACACGGACGCGGACCCCCATAACATACAAAGAGGCTTCTTTTTCTCGCATTGTGGATGGCTCATGATGAAACGACATCCCGATGTCAAGTCAAAGGGTAAACTTATCGATATCAGTGATGTGACACAAGATCCGGTTGTTAAATTTCAACAGAAGTAAGTATGAACAAAAATAGCCAAAAATAATGCTTGTGTACGAAATATTTTTTGTATTTGCATCATTCAAAATAAGGTTCACATTACCGTGGAAACTGAAGTAAAGTATAATTTTGCGAATTAATGTTTCAAAGCAATTGAAAAAACACTCATTTTTATGGTTCTAAATTTGGACTATTAAAACGCTAATTGTACTTATATACATGATGGGGAACGCGATTCTCGAACATAGGGATTTAACATGTAAAATCACAATTTTGTAATTTCCTGCTTCCCTAATTATTTTAAGCAAAAAAGATTCAGACAAAAATTTTAGGGCATAAAATTCTGCATCTAAGACAATAAACAAAATTAATTTATTCATGCTTCGTAACGGCACAAATTTTATCTGAAAATAACGAAAATTGCCTGAAAACTATCGATAGCCATGGAACTAAAACAAAATTAAACAAATGTTTGTCGTTTTATCTGTCAAAATAAATGACATAATAAATAAAGAAATTATTTTGACAGATTATACGTCAAACATTTGTTTAATTTTGTTTCAATTCCATGGCTATCGATAGTTTTGAGGCTATTTTTGCCATATTCAGATCTAATTTGTGCCGTTACGAAGCATGCAAAGTTAATTTTGTTTATTGGCTTAGATGCAGAATTTTATGCCCTAAAACTTTTATTCGAAGCTTTTTTGCTTAAAATAATTAGGGAAGCAGGAAATTACAAAATTGTGATTTTACATGTTAAATCCCTATGTTCGAGAGTTGCGTTCCCATCCTGTATATACACATTTTAAGGGATTTATAAAAGAAGTAGAGACATTAACTTATAACGCCATCAATCAGACATATTTTAACAAACTTTACGAGAAAAAATAAACAATTTGTTTTCAAATAACAAATACTCTACTGTCCATATAAATTCACGCTTTAAATTTAGTAATTTTTCTGACTATCGGTTATATAATTTTTGCTCGTTACAAAAAGCATTGTACAAAACTCGCGCATGAAGACGTCATTTGCACCATTCGCGCAAATTAAAGCACTCACTTCGCTCGGGCTTTAAAATTGCGCTCATGTGCAAAGTATGACTTCGCGCACTTGTTATGTAAATAACTATTACTACAGAGGGATCAAAAGGCATTGTTACAGGGGGCAATAAAAAAAACTACTTGAAATTGATAAGCCTGATACATAAATTCATTTCCTGTTGTTGACAGGGACATATGAAAATTTAAATAATAATAATAATACATCAACTGTTTTATTTAAATAAAACATTTTGTTGTTAGCTATTATTTTTAAATGTGCTCGTACTATTTTAATTACAGAGTGATCAAAAGGATTTGTTACAATTGGCAATAAATAAGATTACTTGAAATTGGTAAGCCTGATACATAAATCCATTTCCTGTTGTTGACAGTGACATATGAAAATTAAAATTTAACTTTGAGTACTTTTTTTTTTCTGGCTTCTTTGGCGGACCAACTACTCAGGTCATATGCCGCCATTACGCCCTGATCTGCGTTTTAGTTGTTATTGTCAACAGCAACGCGAGTTTTCTCTGGACGGTCACCCATCCAAATACTACCCGCGCGCAACGTTGCTTAACTCGCGTTATCGCTTAGATCAGTACCAATGAGTACATTTATTATTACATTTATTTCTAAAATATTTTTATTACTCAATAAGTCAAAATTCTATTAGCTGTCAAACTCCTGACATAACCTATTTGTATTTATTAGACATGTCAAATAGTATTTCCGCTTTTACCTGACGTTGTGCCAACTGTAGAATAAAAAGATCTCCGGAATTGCATTGCCAACAGAAACAATTCTTTTTGATCACTTTGTATTTTAAAATTTAAATGAATCTATTGAAAATTAAAATTACATGTTAAATACATATAATTTACATGGGCGTCCGCAGGGGGAGGCAAGGGGGGCGCGCACTAGAGTGATGACCACGACTCTTGAACATAGGACTTTAACATGTAAAACTATAATTTTGTAATTTCCTGCTTCCCTAAATATTTTAAGCAAAAAAGCTTGAAATAAAAATTGTAGGTCATAAAATTCTGCTAGTGAACCAATAAACAAAATTAATTTTGCATGCTATGAACCGACACAAATTAGATTTGAAAATAACGAAAATTACCTCAAAACTATCGACAGGCATAAAATTGAAACAAAATTAAACAAATGTTTGACGTTTTATTTGTCAAAATAAGTGAAATAATAAATGAAGAATTTATTTTGATATAGTTTTGACAGATTGAACGTCAAACATTTGTTTAATTTTGTTTCAATTTTATTGCTATCGATAGTTTTGAGACAATTTTAGTCATTTTCAGATCGAATTTGTGCCGATACAAAGCATGCAAAATTAATATATATATATATATATATATATATATATATATATATATATATATATATATATATATATATATATATATATATATATATATATATAAAATTAAATAAAAATTAAATTATAAGTTTCAAGATAATAAATTCAAGCTGAAACTGAATTTCCAGCAGTATTCTTATGGCAGGCTAGTGACATGTTCCCTATCGTAACGATTGAGTAATCTAAGTTTATTAAGTATACACGGACACAAAATATTACAAAATAAAAACTGTAAATCGGAATTTATTGAAGAAATGGTTATTAGAAAATTGTCCTCTCTTCAATTCAACCCAGACGACGAAGACTAGTAATTTATTTCACAAATTTAAATATTTTTTTATATATTCGTTATTTGTATTTGTATTTATATTATGTAAAAAAATATTTTAGAAATTTATTCATATCTGAGAGTTTTTTGCTATAAGGCCCCCCCCCCTGGAAAAATGTCTGTGGACGCCCATGATAATTTATATTACTTCTAGTTAGAATTTACTTAAAAATCGACTGATATATCGGGCATTACTATTGTAATTGTTTTTCTGTTTACAGATACTTTGTGCCTATGCACATTTTCTTTTTTATTCTGCTGCCGTCCGCAATACCGTACTACTTTTGGAATGCACCCTTAAAAGACGTGATTATGGAGACGTTCTTTTTCAGATACTTTCTGCAATTAAACTTCACGTGGTCTGTTAACAGTTTTGCACATTTCTATGGATCCAAAGATAAGTACGTACATTTCACAAACTAAAAACTATACCATAACCGAATAACATCGAAAATAAGGTTTTCCTGATAACTTTACAGGAAAAAACTTCAAATCAAAGTTCTAGGGAATTCAATTCTGTATCGATATCAATTAACACAATTTGTTTTACTTAATTCATTACTAGTACAACTAATTTGAAAACTTGCGAAAATATAATATTATCTACATTAGGCAGCGGTCTCACTGATCGAGTACCGTCAATCGTGTGCTATCGAGCAAATTTCAAACGCGTGTATTGTAATGGCGGATGTCACACTGAACCATCGTTTTGCGTTGAGTGCTGTCGAGTTGTTTGATTTTCAAGTTGGTTTGAATTTTACTCGACGCTCGATGCTGCTCGATGTCAGTTTATGACAGGTTATGTGCATATGTTTATTATTATTTATGTCATCTGATGACAGTTCATTGCAAAAATGGAATCAACCAAATCAAATGATAAATAGTGGACCTCAAGCGAAATTGATATAATAATTAATTGATCTTTATGATAAATCTAAGCCAGGGAATTCAAATTTAAATATTATTGACAAATGTTGCCGACACATTTCAGAACGCTTTCAAAAAAGGATGCTAAGTAAAATTTGTATTTTAGGATTACAATTATTTTATTTAACGAAATTGTATTAAAACTGTAATTGATTTTGGCCAAATTATGTAAAAGTAAATGACAAGTACTTACAGAACAAAGAGGCAAGAAAATTATGCAGCATCTGGTTCTAATAACTATCAAATTTATTCCATTTTCTCTTAAATTATATTTTCTATAAATACGAATTTTGAACTAAAATAAAAATAAAATAAATATATCATCACGCCTTCTATCCATTACTGAGTGTGGCACTCTGCCGAAGCAGATCTCGGTAATTGATATATTTATGCGCGTGAAGTGCGGTTACTAGGCGTCAAATCACGGCCCCCATAGATGTCAGTGGTGAGGGAGCCACAGGGGTAGTTTTAAAATGGTGAAAATTGTTTGTCGCCTGTGGGAATCGAACTAGGGTTCTCAGGAAACATAGGCCGACTTGATACCACTGAGCCTAGCTATCCCATAATTTTTAACTATGTTAATAATAATCTTGTTACATACTTTGAGCAGAAATCAGCTACCGATCACGTGCCACGTTGTCCACTATCAAATCAACACAGCTTAGGGGCCTTATGCGGTCCATCCAGTCTATTCCACAACACTACCACTCATATATTAACGTTTCTTTTATATATCACACACTAATACGCACATTAACGCACAATTTAAGCGAATTTACGCATTAAAATATTGTTAAATATTCAATAAAACACTCACAAAACAGCGAAATACTTCGATCACTACAGAAATCCGCAATTGACTAACTCAACACGAACAAACGGATAACGTTGCAAACTTATTGGTGAAATATGCTCTAACATGTTCGGTATCATCAAGATATTTTTATTTATCATTAGAATCATACCTCCTAAATATAATGTACAGATCCTATAGCTGTCGAATTTTTCCGATAATAAACGAACGAATCCGATAGACGATTTCCAAAAATGTTGGCACAGCAATTGGAAAGGATGAATATAGGGATTTCACATGTAAAATAATAATATTCTTCCCTAATTATTTTTGGGATAGCTAGCACAGTGGTATGAAGTCGGCCTGTGGATCCCGAGATCCCTGGTTCGATTCCCACAGGCGACAAATTTTCATAATTTGAAAAAGCTATCCCTGTCGCTCCTCCACCACTAACATGTTTGGGGGCCGTGATTTGACGACTGATAACCGCACTTCACGCGCAAAATATATCACTTACCGAGATCTGCTTTAGCAGAGTGCCACACCCAGTAATGGGTAGAAGGCGTGATGATATATTTATTTATTTATTTATTTTTTATTTTATGCAAAAAAGCTTCAAATAAAAGTTTTAGGGCATAAAATTCTACATCTAAATCAAAACTTTATGTATTAATTTTGCATACTTTGTAACGGCATAAATTAAATCTGAAAATGACGAAAATTCCTAAAAATTATCGATTGCCATGGAGATCAAACATAATTAAACAAACGTTTGACTGTCATACACTTCTGTGAGTAAAATAATGTATTTTGTTATTTAAAAAAAAATAAATATATCATCATGCCTTCTACCCATTACTGGGTGTGGCAGTCTGCCGAAGCAGATCTCGATAAGTGATATATTTTGCGAGTGAAGTACGGTTACCAGTCATCAAATCACAGCCCCCCAAAGATGTTAGTGGTGGAGGAGCCACAGGGGTAGTTTTTGAAATTATGAAATTTGTTTGTCGCCTGTGGGAGTCGAACCAGGGTTCTCAGGATTCACAGGCCGACTTCATACCACTGAGCTAGCCACCCCATTTGAAAATGAAATAAATAAATAAATAAATATATCATCACGCCTTTTACCCATTACTGGGTGTGGCACTCTGCCGTAGCAGGTCTCGGTAAGTGATATATTTTTTTACCAGGTGTCAAATCACGGCCCTCAAAGATGTTAGTGGTGGAAGAGCCACAGGGATAGTTTTTGATATTATGAAAATTGTTTTGTCGTCTGTGGGAATCGAACTAGGGTTCTCAGGATCCACAGTGGTATGAAGTCGGCCTGTGGATCTTGAGAACCCTGGTTCGATTCCCACAGACGACAAAACAATTTTCATAATTTCAAAAACTACCGCTGTGGCTCCTCCACCACTAACATCTTTGGGGACCGTGATTTGACGACTGGTAACCGCACTTCACGTGCAAAATTTCATCCAATTTGCTTCAAAACTGACAAATTGACAGAGGTTTGAAAAGTGACGTTTTTTTGGGATTCTTTAGGTGTCCGGTTTTGTTTTTTGAACAGTGTAAATAATAATACAAATTCTTTTCATTTATTTTATTATTTTCTTTCATCGTAATGCCATCTGTTGTCTATCAGTGGAACTTCACCTGATATGTTAGAAGTGTGCGTTATAATAACGTATCAGTGTATGTTATGTTCAATTTTCCGTAGTAATTTATGATATTGTAATGGTTACTTTCATAAGTGGTCGTCTGACAAGATTTTAATATTCAATTTTCAATCACAATTCATATACGAATATGTTCACATGAGTTCAAGAATAGGACCTCAACTAATGTGATGAAAATCTACCCTACCAAACATTCGTGTTTTTATGTACCAAACCTTGATTTACTTGAACCCACTGAAAGTCTAATAATTGATCTGCAATTCATATGTGTGAAAAAAGTAAATAATTCATTATTAAGCATGACGAACTGTACTCAAATAAATATATATTCAAATTAGAACATTATAAACGTTAAGAAAAACAACTGTACACGTATTGTTCGTAAAATCATCATCAAAAATGGATGGTTCTATAGTTAAACAACCAGCAAAAGGATGGATGCGATATTTTACCTTCCAACAAAAGCTAGTTTGGGTTAATGTTATCGGGATTACGACTTTACATCTAATGGCGTTATATTATGTTTTTAGTGGTTTATTTTCGGCACCATTGGTTGCTTACGCATGGGGTAAGTTATTTAGAGATTTATTTTATCGTATCATCAACTACAGGGGGCTTAAAAAATAATTGTTTCAGTTGGCAATAAATAAAATCTACTTGAAATTAGTGAGCCTGATACATAAATTTATTTCCTGTTGTTGACAGTGACATTTGAAAATTTAAAATTTAAATTTGAGTACATTTAATTCTTATTCGTGAAAGCGCAATTCAATAAAGTTGGCCATGTTCTAGTGTAAACAAAAAACAAAAAAATAGAATAAGTGTTCTATACCTATTATGATTTGAATATCATGAATTGTTAACAGGTTGTTGGTCTAGTGAATTTTCCAATACCGTACCATCGTGTAGTGTTCCCATTATAAATTGGAATACTGAATTTTTTGTTAAAAACAAGACTTTGCATGGCTATATATCCATTACTCAACGGTAAAAAACTTTCTCCTTCTTATACAATATACATGGATAGTTCTAGAACATCATACTAGTTTTTCAAATGAAACTGCAAATTTTTAGAGGTACACAAACCAAATATGTGCGATTCTGAATGACAATCGTTGTAAGTCCCGTGTATAAGAACTCAACTTTACATGTAAATATATTTGTTCACAGACCGGGAATGTCTTTCATATTTTAACAGGATGCGTATGACTATCCAATGTTTACGTGCGTCGAGATTCATTCAGATCTGTAAAAATGTTGTTCATGCTCGAACTACCTTAAGGAGAATATTACTAATTCATTTAAATTTTTATTTCTTTTTTGTTAAAGGTATTTTTATGGGAATATTAACTGGCATAGGTGTCACAGCAGGGGCCCATAGATTATGGACACATAAAACATACAAGGCGAAACTACCCTTACGAATATTTCTCATGATCGTGTTCATAATGGCAGGACAGGTAGTTACTTCACCATAAATTCTTTTATATAAAAATAAGTCAAATGTCATGCCTTTTACAAATTTCCGGCAATACGAATTCGAAGATCTCGGGTTCGAATTCCACTCAAGGAAAAAATATACAGGATGTATATAGAAACGTAAAACATAGCAGTTTAATACAGGTTTTTTTTAAAAATGTTTGAAAATAGCTTTCCTGTACATTTTAAAGCAAACAATAAAAAAAGGTTTATAATTAAATTTTACATTTAAAAAATTGAAATTTGCTATACTAGCATGTCTATAGTAATAGATATTTAAAAAAATTATATATGACATTTTCGTCAAAAATCAGATAGCCATGAAAATAAAAAAAAAATAAACAAAATCTCGTTTTCACAGTTATTAGGAATTTCTATTTTAATTATTGACCTGAACTATCAGATTAAGATTTTTGTTTTATTATTATTATTATTATTTTCATAGCTTTTTGATATTTGACAGAAATGTCACTTGAAATATCAAGTACTACATTTACAAAACAACATTTTGAAAATTAGAAACAGTAAATATGATATGACAGCGCTGCCACTGTCACAAATTTTTATGCTATGTAAATACAAGTGTTTTACCCATAAAAATCGGACTTATGCACTTCTTTTTGACCCTGGAGCCTTAAAAAATAAATCCTATGGATGCATAAATAAAATGACACATTTTATTTATTGTGAATAGTAGTCATAGTTATAACCTATGAATATATTTGAATTTTTTGAATATATAATTAAATGTTATTTTGTTGTGCATAAAATATTGCATGTACCACGGGTAAAATTAGCGTTTCTGACCCTGAGCATGTTATTAGCTCTCGGCGCTTTGCGTATCGTACTAATAATCACGCCGCGGGTCAGGAACGCCAGTTTTCACCCTTGATACATAAATAACTATTATATAAAAATAAATAAAATGTATAATCATGCTATTTACAAACGGTGTTCGGTAAATACACACTTTCCACCCAATTTTGAAATATGTAATACTGTTCATACCGGACGGAGGTGTGAAACGTTCTATTTTTATATTTTTATAGAATTTTCCTTCAAAACATTCTTATATTATTTTAGTACTCTATCGAATCTTGGGTTCGAGACCACAGAACCCATCATAAGTACTCTGACACGGACGCGGACCCCCATAACATACAAAGAGGCTTCTTTTTCTCGCTCATGATGAAACGACATCCCGATGTCAAGTCAAAGGGTAAACTTATCGATATCAGTGATGTGACACAAGATCCGGTTGTTAAGTTTCAACAGAAGTAAGTAAAAACAAAAATAGGTAAAAATAATGCTTGTCTACGAAATATTTTACTATTTTAAAATTTAAATTAATTAATTTATGGGGTAGATGGTTTAGTGGTATCAAGTCGGCCTGTGGATCTTGAGAACCCTAGTTCGATTCCCACAGCCGACAAACAATTTCACCACATAAAAATTACCCCACCACTAACATCTTTGGGGGCCGTGATTTAACGGGTGGTAACCGCACTTCACGTAGATAAATATATCACTTACCGAGATCTGCTTCGGCAGAGTGCCACATCCAGCAATGGATAAAAGTCGTGATGATATATATATATATAAGTTAGAACGGCTGTTCCCACGAGACCCGCTGACCACAGCACCTTCCCATGGCCAACCGAGGACATTCCATAAAATCATATTTCTGTTAGATAAGCTTTTTGATACGAGAAGTCTCTAACCATCTCTTTTGTAAGACAGTTACTGTCGAGAGACTGAAGTATCAACTTGTATTAAAATTAATCTGATGTAATTATTCTAAGTTGTGTAAAATAAAAATTATTTTTTATTGTAACCGTAAATCACGTTTACGTTACTGGCGCAGTCGGTAGGATGCTCAGACGAATTATCGATTAATACCAATATCGAAAAAATCTCGTTTCGTTTCAACGATTAACTGAGCATCGAAAAATCACAACGAAAAGTCGTCGAGACTCTGTCATATCGCGAGTGCATATCGTGTTTGAAGAGATCTTCAGAAGGCCCTGCTGTACACAGAAATCCAGCTCTATCCTGCCACGAGCGAATATCGTGCAAGAAGAGATCGTCGGAGAGCCCAGCTGTACGCAGTCCGCCGAGAGTCGACACCAGTCCACGGAGCCGCCGCAGCCGTGCCCATGGACAAGTTGATGTTTATCCTGTAAGTGCTCATATGTCTATCAGTGATATCATTCAACTAAATTTAAACTCAGATTCAGATACGGATACAGATTCAGTTGCTTCCAGTAATTCACCCCCTTTGAATCCTATAAGAAATATACTTAGCCTTGAAAATCTATTAAGAGATTTTAACCATTTAAATATAACTAATAATATGGCTACTCCAACATTAAAGAGAGAATATCTCGACATGATCCCGGATTTTCACGGAGATCCTAAATTATTACCGCGATTCATAGAAATCTGCGAAAAGTTATTGAATACGTTTTTTAATAATGTAGAACCCGCGGACTTTCAGAATGAATATCTGTTGTCCACGATTTTATCTAAGATTAAAGGCGAAGCCGCCGTAAATTTAGCTAGTTCCAACTTTAACTCTTGGGCTACTATTAAATCCGCTTTAATAAATTCTTACTCTGATAAAAGAGATTGCTATACTCTCGGAATAGAGTTAACAGAGTTAAAACAAGGTAATGAAACACCTTTTGATTATTATAATAAAATCCAAGATTTACTAAACTTACAAGTTTCATACGTTAATTTGAATAATCCAGTAGAAGCAAACGTACTTGCTAATTATTTTAGACAGTACGCACTGCGTATTTTGCTACGCGGTTTAAAAGAACCACTAGGTACACTCATGCGTACAAAGAACCCAGCTGATATGAATGCAGCGCTAAACATGCTGACCAATGACTTTCAAATTGAGAGTTGTCTGCGGCAACAAAACAAAATACACACATTACAAAAACCAAGACAATTCATTCAAAATAATACACAACACAGATACCAACAACCACAATTCAGATACACACAAACACAAACGCCACAATTAACATATCGACCTAACCTATATTCCAATACACCAATGAATAAACCCTTCAATCAAAGTCAAATGTCTAAACAAAATGCTTTCAAACCTAATCCTAATGCACGATTCTCAAAACCAACTCCAATGAGTATCAGCATTCGACAGACATTCGTACCCAGACCAGGCCCATCAGGCTACAACAATCAGTCCCGACCACAACAATATACACGACAATATCCCCAGACACAAACAAAACCTAACGAAGAAATGATATACACTACAGAAATTACCGAATACACGGACGAACAGTATTATGACGAAAACAATGCTATTATTTACGAACCCGAATCAGACATTGATAACAATGAAATCGAACAAGAAACTGTTTTAAATAATTTTTTAGAACTCCCTGCCTCGGAAACGAATTTGAGTTAATGAATTTAACTAATAATTTAAGTGAATTACCATTTATTGTTTACCCCGAACAAAATTTAAAAGTACTGCTTGACACCGGCAGCACACGTTCATTTATCAAACCAAGTATTGCACGTAAATTCTTTAAAGATAAAATTATAAATGACCCTTTCAAAATTACCACTGCTCACGGTACATCTACCGAAAACTTTAGTATAATTTTACCTTGCTCAAAATTATTTGATAAACCAAATATTATGCTCAAATATCATCTCTTTGACTTCCATGACCAATTTGACATATTGCTAGGACTCGACAATCTCAAAACAATAGAAGCGAACATCGACCTAGTAAAAGATAAGATAACAACACCGGCATGCGAGATAAAGATTCACTATCATCAGCTAAAGCCGCGTCCTCACTACGTATCAGTAGAGCCGCAATCCGAAAAAATTATAAAGTTTTACACCAATTGTATAGCTAACGGAGAAGTATTTATTCCAGAATCTCAAATTTCTAACGCCATAATACCAGAAGGTATTGCAAATATTGATAATCATTTCTTTTATTACCCAGTAATAAATCCAAATGAATCAGAAATAACTTTAAATACCACAGATAATAATATTTTAATAGAACCTTTAGAATGTTTCGAAATTAATAACATAAATTTTAATAATTATCATAATGCAAAAACCCCTTTCGACATATCGCTAATTAGAACTCAACATATGAATCCGGAAGAAAAATCGGCAATTACAAAATTAATTAAAGAACACGCTGACGTATTCCATACTGAAAATAATTCCTTATCTTTTACCAACAACGTTAAACATCATATACGAACTAAGGACGAATTACCCATTTATACTAAGACATACAGATACCCAGAAATACACAGACAAGAAGTGCAGGAACAAATAGACAAAATGCTAACACAAAACATTATCAGACCATCACATTCACCGTGGTCATCTCCCGTGTGGATTGTTCCGAAGAAATTAGACGCGTCCGGGAAAAGAAAATGGCGGATGGTCATTGACTACCGCAAGCTGAATGAAAAGACCATTGACGACAAATATCCTATTCCCAATATTACCACACTCCTAGATAAACTCGGTAAATGCCAGTATTTTACAACTTTAGATCTGGCCTCTGGTTTCCACCAGATTGAAATGAATAGTGATGACGTACAAAAAACAGCCTTTTCCACCGAAAATGGACATTATGAATTCCTAAGAATGCCGTTTGGACTAAAAAACGCGCCCGCCACCTTCCAACGCGTAATGGACAATGTATTGCGAAATTTATTAAATAACATCTGTCTTGTTTATCTCGACGATGTAATTATTTTTAGTACGAGCCTGCAAGAACACCTTGAAAGTTTGCGCGCGGTATTTAACAGACTTAGACAAGCTAACTTAAAAATTCAAATGGACAAATCGGAATTTCTCTGTAAAGAAGTAGCATACTTAGGTCACGTAGTCACCCCTGAAGGCGTCAAGCCTAACCCTGATAAAATTTTGGCAATTAAAAATTATCCAATTCCTAAAACAACAAAACAAATCAAAGGTTTCCTTGGATTATTAGGCTACTATAGAAAATTTATTCAAAATTTTGCGAAAATCACCAAACCCCTCACTAAATGTCTTAAAAAAGGAGCAGAAATAAATATTAAAGATCCTGAGTATGTAACATGTTTCGACATATGTAAAAATTTACTCGTTAACGAACCAATCATTCAATATCCCGACTTTACCAAACCTTTTAACCTCACGACAGATGCCAGCAATTATGCGATCGGTGCAGTGTTATCACAGGGACCCATCGGATCAGATTTACCTATTTCATACGCCAGTAGAACACTTAATGAATCAGAACAAAATTACTCCACTATTGAAAAGGAATTACTCGCTATTGTTTGGGCAACTAAATATTTTAGGCCTTATTTATTTGGTAGAAAATTTAAGGTTATTACAGACCATAAGCCATTACAATGGTTGTTTTCATTAAAAGAACCAAATTCAAAATTAGTTCGTTGGCGCTTAAAGTTAGAAGAATTTGATTATGAAATTATTTATAAAAAAGGTAAACTGAACACAAACGCAGACGCTCTAAGTCGCATTCCACCAACCTTCCCTATACAAAATGTACTACACGCAACTAACGAATCACAAATGACGGAATACCAGACTTATTTACAAAATAAAGACACTGTTAACAACAATTATATAATTTTTGAAATAGAAGCAAATCTTTTTGACGCTCCACTAAACGAAAGCCTTGCCCACTGTGTCAGTAAAGACTTGAAAATGTCGGACGGAATAGCAAAAGACTTTAGAAAAATATTTAAAAATGTAGACGTCTTACATAAACAAAACCCCCAACTACGTAACTTGGTATACTTAAGAGATAATCAGAAATTTATAATCTATTTAATCACGAAAGAAAATCACTTCGAGAAACCCACTTATGAAAATATGTTTTACACCCTAGTAAATTTAAAGTATTTTTGTGAAAAAAATAAAATTAAAATTTTAAATATCCCTAAAATTGGATGTGGCAATGACACATTAGAATGGAAAGATGTAAAATCAATGTTGCAATTTATTTTTCAAAATAGTAATATAATTATTACTGTTTACAAATTGCCTGATAGTGATACACCCAACCTTGAAATTAACACGAACGAAACTAAAGACGATAACAGCGATGCTTTCTTTAAGTACATGGACGACTTTAACAAACAGCTTGAAAATAATAATGAAACAGATAACGAATCTCTAATTGTAGAATACGACGACAAAACACATAATAATACCAAAGAACAAGACGACACTGACGCAACTATTCATTCAAACCCCGAACATCCTATCATCGGTATCCCCATTATTGAAAGTTCCGTCAATATAGGAAAAAATCAGTTAATAATTTCAGAAGTTTTACATTCACCCGCTAAACCTAAATTTATTAAATTACACACCGATAAAATGAGACTCCAAGTGCAAATTTCAAAAAACAATTTCGAAAAAGACGTAATTAATTTTGTTAAAGAATTTATAATACCTAAAGTAAAATACTTTTTATATTTCGAGCAACCGATTTATGAGAAATTTAGTGTAATCTTGCAGAAATATTTCAAAAATTCTGAAATTAATTTCGTTAAATGTAATAACAAATTAATAGATATAGAAGATAAAACTGATATTTCTAATACCATTAAAAATTATCACGAAGGCAAGACCAATCACCGAGGTACTCACGAAACTTATAATCAGATTAGGAAAAAATACTATTGGCCTAACCAATTTAAAGATATTAGTGATTATATAAACCAATGCGAAATTTGTTTAAAATCTAAATATGAGCGAAATCCTATAAAAACTAAATATAATATTACTCCAACTCCTAGCAAACCCTTTGACATAATACACATAGATATACTAAGCTTAGAAACTTGTAAATTTCTCACTATTATAGATGCCTTCTCTAAATACGCCCAAGCGTACCAAGTCACGTCAACAAATGCAATTGAAATATGCAATAAATTAACTAGATTCTTCTCACACCATGGAATTCCTAAATTAGTTGTATCTGACAACGGTCCAGAATTTAAAAATAACCTCTTGCAAGAATTATTTATTTTACATAAAATCGAAATTCATTTTACCAGCTCACAACATCCAGACTCTAACGGCCTCATAGAGCGTTTTCATTCAACTTTAATTGAACATATACGACTTTTTAATTTACAAGAAAATCAAAAGAACGAAATTATTAAGAACAAAGTTAATTTTGCAATATTGGCATATAACAACACATGCCATAGTTCCACTGGTCTTAAACCAATCGACGTAATAAACGGGCACTTTGAAACAAATTCTCCCCTAGACATAGAATTAGAAAAATGAATAACACAAGACTATGTTTTAAATCACCGAGAAAAAACCAAATTAGCATATAAAAATATTACTGAAAAATTACAAAATAATAAAACTAACTTAATAAATAAATTAAACGAAACTCGAGAAGATTTACCTGAAATCCCGGAACTTGTATACGTACATAATAAACAAAAAGTAAATAAAACAAAACAGGCAAAATTCAAAAAGGAAAATATTAAAACAATCGATCAAAATTTAAAAACTGCAAAAATTCAGACCAACCCTAACGATAACAAAAAACAAAGTAAAATTCACTTGTCAAATATTAAGAGACCCAGAAAAATAAATAAGAAAACTAATCCAGATTACGATCTTCCAGGTCCCTCTACCTCACGTACACCTCCGGACTAGAAATCAAAAACATTACACAGAACACTGGACTTTTACCACTCAAATTAGGGACAGCAAAATTACAGAAATCAACACACACCTTTTTACACTTCTACGATTTACAACCTATCCTTGACCAGTACAACAATTTAAAAATACAACACAACAATCTCAAACGTACAATACACATAAACAATGTCAGCCTATCTGACTCTACTAACCATGATAAAATTATTAACTATCTACTAGCTTCAATAGATGATAAACTTAGTCATTTAATTATTAATTACGAAAAACCTAGATATAAAAGAGGAATAATAAATGGATTGTGATCCATTGTAAAAGCACTAACCGGAAATTTAGATGCGGAAGATGAGAAAAGATATAATAAAATTTTGAAACATTTAGAAACCAATCAATATAAAATTAATGAGCAATTAAAGAACCAATATTCTGTTAACCATCAGTTGATAGAAGAATTTAATAAAACTATTAAAATAATTAAACAAAATGAGCAAGAATTAAAAACAAAAATCGAACAGCTGCTTCACATAGTTATTGATGGAACTCAGCAATTAAATAAATTAGCCGTTTATGATATTTATAACCAACTGAATACTTTATTCAGTATGATTTTTAGTATTTTACAAGACATAGAAAACTCTTTAACTTTTTGCAAATTGCACGTATTGCATCCCAGTATTATAAAATTAAACGACTTTTACTTAGAATTAGAGAAAATTTCTAAATATTATAATAATGAATTTCCCCTGGAGCCCACCTTTGAGAATATGTTAGAATTTGAAAATATAATCACAGTAAATTGCAAGTTAAATTCAAATAAAATTGTATATTTCTTAGAAATTCCTATCAATTATGAAACGGATTTCCAATTATATCATCTCATACCTATTCCAACCAAATATCAGACTGAATTTGTAACTGTCATCCCAAATAAAAATTATTTCTTAAAAACTCCCGATGGTCATATTAAATCACTGAACGGCGTATGCACAAAAGGAACCATCTACCAATGTCCAAATAAAATTGAAGAAATTAACGATGAAACTTGCGAAAAGAACATCATATTATACAACAACAATAAAAATTGCCAGTACACAAATGTTAAAATTATAAAAAATCATGTTGAAATTATAGAAGAGATCAACCAGTTCTTAGCAGTCCTGCCACAGCCAGAGGTAATTCACGCATCATGTCAACAAGGCGATGAAATCAAGACTTTAGAAGGAATATTCCTAATAAAAGAGGATCAATGCCTACTGAAATTTAAAAATCAAAATTTGAAATTTCAAGAGGGAACTTTCGGCAAACCAATCATCCTAGAAGATTTCCAAATTAATCTAAATACAAGCCAAATTCCTACGATGAGCATCGACATTCATAATATTCAAGATTTAAAATTACCCATCAACAAATTCGAGAACATCAACGAAGACTACAACATCGAAACCACGAATTATGCTATCATATCTCTCTATCTGATCTTATCAATTGTTAGTATAATTATTTTCGCAGTTTTTGCCAAGAAAAGATTTCTCCAGAAAAAGACGCACCCTTGCAGGGATCCAGTCATACAACTCCAACCAGGGCCTTCACCCCCTAAACGCCAGCTGAACATCCCCGACGATATTCCATTCTGAGAAGGGAGGAGTTAGAACGGCTGTTCCCACGAGACCCGCTGACCACAGCACCTTCCCATGGCCAACCGAGGACATTCCATAAAATCATATTTCTGTTAGATAAGCTTTTTGATACGAGAAGTCTCTAACCATCTCTTTTGTAAGACAGTTACTGTCGAGAGACTGAAGTATCAACTTGTATTAAAATTAATCTGATGTAATTATTCTAAGTTGTGTAAAATAAAAATTATTTTTTATTGTAACCGTAAATCACGTTTACGTTACTTATATATATATATATATATATATATATATATATATATATATATATATATATATATATATATACAAAAGAAGGGTTCTCTCGGTAGAAGAGTAGAAGTTAAGGTAGCTTACCAGGCTTGTCCTTAACTATAAATAGAAAAAGAAAACAGTTACATTTACACAACTGTCAAACGTCAATCACACCTAAAAACAAAACAAAACATAACTCAGCGTTTCTATACACGTAACCAATATAAACAAATAACGATATGAAAGAAAATATATATATATATATATATATATATATATATATATATATATATATATATATATATATATATATATATATATATATATATATATATATATATATATAGAACTAAACTACTATAAAAATGAAAGATAACACTTATCTTAATAAAACGATACTCGAGAAGTCCAGTGACAAACAGTATATTTTAATCCAACTCCAAAAACCCAAATAAATATCGCACTTGACGGGTGAGTTCTATTTATTCTGTTGTCTAGGTAATTCACTTTCAAAAACAAGCGCAGGGCGACGCTCCCTCCCTTTCTTATCTTTTTGTTTCATTTTCAGTTACTGCTTTGTGTGGTCTTTTCTTTCATATATAAGTGCAGACTATCGCTTTCATCTTTTCTAATCTTGTAGATTCGTTGTTAGTTTCGTTATTAGATTCGTTGTTAGGAGTAAACGTGAGTAATTTGAGATTTTTTATGCATACGTTATGTACGTTGAAGAAAGAAAATGAATGGTAAGTGAAAAGGAATGATGTGATTGAAGGTTTGTTGTGTGATAATAATTTCGAGTGTATAAATGAATGAGTTTATATGGAGTGATCTTTGAAAGTGGTTGAAGTGAGGGTGGTATGTTTGGATGAAAATGTTTGACGATGACTGGTTGTTTGATGGGTGTGATGAGTGAATGTTTTATGAGTGATTTTAGGGTTCGTGCTACCCCATTTGTTGGGATATAGCGTGAAGATATGTATGTATGTATATATGTATACAAATTAGATCTGAAAATAACAAAAATAGCCTCAAAACTATCGATAGCCATGGAATTGAAACAAAATTAAACAAATGTTTGACGTATAATCTGTCAAAATAATTTCTTTATTTATTATGTCATTTATTTTGACAGATAAAACGACAAACATTTGTTTAATTTTGTTTTAGTTCCATGGCTATCAATAGTTTTCAGGCTATTTTCGTTATTTTCAGATCTAATTTGTGCCGTTACGAAGCATGCAAAGTTAATTTTGTTTATTGTTTTAGATGCAGAATTTTATTCCCTAAAACTTTTATTTGTAGCTTTTTTGCTTAAAATAATTAGGGAAGCAGGAAATTACAAAATTGTGATTTTACATGTTAAATCCCTATATTCGAGAGTTGCGTTCACCACCCTGTATGTAATAATGTTAATGTAGGTCAGAGGACGACAAAATTATTTCTAATTATTTTTCTGTTTACAGATATTTTGTACCATTGCACATTTTATTATTTATTCTGCTGCCGTCCGCAATACCATACTACTTTTGGAATGTACCCTTAAAACACGTGTTTTTTGCAACATTCATTACCAGATACGTTTTGCAATTAAACTTCACGTGGTCTGTTAATAGTTTTGCACATTTCAATGGATCCAAACCATACAACAAGTACGTATATAATATATTCATTATTTCATTATTTATGGGGTAATGGCACAGTGGTGTCGTATCGACCTGTGGATTCTAAGAGACCTGGTTCAATCCCCACAGCCGACAAACATTTTCACTAATTTAAATATCTGGTGTGGTCACCACACGACTTTCTTATACACAGTATATTTAATATTTAGAATATATGAATGTTATGTAATATTATTAAACATGTAATTTAGATTTTCAGTAATTCAGCATTTATGTGTTTGAAACATATAAAATATCAAATTTGTTTACGTATCATTTTTTAGTAATGTTAACTACTTTATGTCTAACTTTACTGATGAGGCATATACAGGATGTCCGTTTTTCGAGCCTAACCCTTGGTATCTCAAGAACCGTGAGATACAAAAGTCGATTAAGTTGAGGCAAAGTTGCCAGATTAGTTGACCATTTTAATGATGTATTTGTTTTTCCAAAAAAAAAACATAGATAAAGCGAAAATTAAAATCTATGTTTTTTGTTTCTATTGCTATGATTATTGAAATATATTATTAAATTTAAAAATTAGGTTTTCTCAAAATTAGACGCATATACAGAAAAATTGCAAATAACATTTTATGTTCCAAATATTTTTGCCAACATCTTTTATTTTCGTAACTGATTCCATTTTTGAAATATATGGAATTTATTGTTTTGTGTGTCCAGTAAACTTCCTCTACCGATTTTTCAATTTCATTCAAAATCAACTCAGCTATTCGTTTTTCATGAAACTTATAATTATTAAGTTTCGTTAACAAATCTTATCTCGTTCATGCGATATTGCACACTCGGACACACATCCATCCATCCACACACACACACACACACACACACACACACACAGACATCATTGAGAAAATTCAGTGGACCTCAAAACACGTATTTCCGCGAAAATCTCGTCAACGATTTTTTTCACGATTCCAATACTTCCTTATACTGCGTATAAGAACGGCAAACGCGGATAGCTTTTTCGAAAATTATTTTTCCTATTTTTCTTACTTTATTCATTTGATAATTTTGTGACATTTCTCAAACCCAGTGAAATTCTTCTTCTTTTCAGAAATATAAGGGCAGTTCAAAACCGAGCCGTGTCCTTCTTCGCGTTGGGTGAAGGTTGGCACAACTTCCACCACGTTTTTCCTTGGGACTATCGTGTCGGAGAAGTTGGCCAAGATTTTCAAGTAAGCGCAAGGTTCATCGAATTCTGTGCCTATCTGGGGCTCGCCTACGACCTGAAATCTGCATCGCCGGAAATGGTTGCCAGGGTAAAAGATAAACAAGAGATGTTGATGCAAAACGAAGAAATGTCAGCCCCTGAAGATGCCATTGTGGAGAAACAAAAAAATGTCTAGTATGATGATGAATATTAGTCGAATTTCTTAAAATTGATGTATATATATATATATATATATATATATATATATATATATATTTTTTTTTGTAGATTTAATTTTTAGATAATATGATTTATTATGGAAATGTACAAAATAAAAAAATTAAATATACGAGTAAATATGAGAAATTGTTTTATTATAAAATTAGATGGCTAGCTCAGTGGTATGTAGTCGGCCTGTGGATCCTGAGGTCCCTGGTTCGATTCCCACAGGCGACAAATTTTCATAATTTGAAAAAGCTATCCCTGTGGCTCCTCCACCACTAACATGTTTGGGGGCAGTGATTTGACGACTGGTAATCGCACTTCACGCGCAAAATATATCACTTACCGAGATCTGCTTCAGCAGAGTTCCACACCCAGTAATGGGTAGAAGGCGTGATGATATATTTATTTATTTATTTTATAAAATTAGAACTAATGTCTCATTCACAATTAATATAGTCACTGTTATCAACGTGAACAACTCAATTTTCAGAAAAAATAGTAAATCTTGAATTTTGGTTCAGTCAAATACGGCTAAGTCATATTCTAATACAGGCAGATTCATAAAGCGGATTAGCGCTAACACCATTTTTTATTACTTTCTTATACGCAGTATAAGGAAGTATTGGAATCGTGAAAAAAATCGTTGACGAGATTTTCGCGGAAATACGTGTTTTGAGGTCCACTGAAACTGTTTTGATCATTTTCTCAATGATGTCTGTGTGTGTGGATGGATGGATGGATGTGTGTCCGGTCGTGCAATATCTCATGAACGAGATAAGATTTGTTAACGAAACTTGGTAATTATAAGTTTCATGAAAATACGAAGAGCTGAGTTGATTTTGAATGAAATTGAATAGCCAGAAGGGAAGTTTACTGGATACACAAAACAATAAATTCTATTTATTTCAAAAATGGAATCAGTTACGAAAAAAAGTTTTAAATAAAAGATGTTAGCAAAAATATTTGGAACATAAAATGTTATTAGCAATTTTCCTGTATAATGCGTCTAATTTTGAGAAAAACTAATTTTTATATTTAATAATATATTTCAACAATCATAGTAGCAATAGAAACACAAAACATAAATTTTAATTTTTGCTTTATCTAGTTATCTATGTCTTCTTTCGGAAAGAAACTAAATTACATGTTTAATAACATATATTCTAAATATTATATATGCTGTGTATAAGAAAGTCGTGTGGTGCCCACACCAGATTTTTTCGTTTGTAGCACTCTTTTCAATGTATGAAACAAGTTTATTTTAACTTCCGTTAAAAAGAGAGTTAATAAGCAACAAATTTAGTATATTTCTGTAATCTGTTTTAATTTGAAACAAAGTTATAGATAATATTAAAAACGGTGTTAGCACTAATCCGTTTTATGAATCTGCTTGAAAATGTATAACAATATTACTAGCAATTTTTTTTACAAAAAACTAATCACCCCTCAATAGTATATTACATAACAAGCATCGAAAGTGTAAGATAGACAGTTATAACACTATCGAGCGAGTTATGTACAATATTTTTCAGACGACCACAAAATATTTCTAAAAAAATTGAGAAGAGCAATGTTGTTACACTTTGACATCTGAAACGTTTTTGTAGGTAACCATCTTTAACTACAACGCATTAAAATTTTCAGACTGATATGTCATTCAGTTCTGTTTTGACACCCATCGAAAGCAAGCAACCTTGAAGATTTTTGAAAACATGGAAAACTCTGCCGACGCAGATCACGGTAAGTGATATATTTTGCGCGTGAAATGCGATTACCAGTCGTCAAATCACGGCCTCCAAAGATGTTAGTGGCGGAAGAGCCACAGGGGTAGTTTTTGAAATTATGAAAATTGTTTGTCGCCTGTGGGAATCGAACCAAGGTTCTCAGGATCCACAGGCCGACTTTATACCACTGAGCTAGCCACCCCATAATAATAAATAATATATCTACCGCATTAATTATGTAGGGTAGGTGGCTTAATTGTATCGAGTCAGCCTGTGGATCCTGAGAATCTTGGTTCGATTCCCACAGCCGACAAACATTTTTACCATATTAAAATTACTCCTATGGCTTCCTCACCACTAAAATCTTTCAGGGCGTGCTATATCCAGTAATGGGTAAAAGGCGTAGTGGTATATTTATATTTATTAATAATAAATATAATAATCTTTGTAGATTCGATGTTAGATTCGTTGTTAGGAGTAAGCGTGGATAATTTGAGATGTTTTATGCATGTGTTATGTACGTTGAAGAAAGAAGATAAATGATAAGTGAATAGGAGTGATTGGATGGATGTGATTGAGGGTTTTTTATGTAAGGAATGATTTCGAGTGTGATAAATAAATGAGTTTATATGGAGGGATCTATGAAAGTGGTTGAAGCAGGCAGCGGAAAGTTATATAGGTAACCATGGGACTGTATTTTTAGTTAGACTTCCACCTAAGGAATGGCGCTAATAGTCTTTATGTGAAGACATCCATTTTAGATAACTACAATATCGGCAATTATTGGTTACTAGATTGTTCCTGTAGTTGTCATTTGTATATATTTCAAATTTTTTAATCTGTCAAATATCCAATTAATTTTTATTTGTGAAATAATTTCATATACATAAATAATGTCATCAACTAATATCAATTATTGTGTAAAAAACTGCACTGCTACTGGTAAGTAAGTGATCATATAATATATAATATTTAGATGAGGAAGTCATAATATATTTTCAAGTTCACAAGAGTTGGATAAAACTGCGATTGAAACAGTTCAAATTATAAATAAATTGTATACAGGAGAATATATTAATGAATATTTATATTGTAATAATGAATTTTTACTTTATGTAGTTAAAATAAATATAAAATAATAATACAAATAACAAGCTGCCTAAATATGCATATCAGGTTGCCTATATTCATGACTTTAGTTAGACTTCCACTACTCAGATGGCGCAAAATACAGTCCCAGTGCGTAACATGGCAGTTTCTTATCTATAGTAGTATATTACAAGCGGTCTTACGCTTTTAGTATATGGACTAGCGGTTGGCCTGGCTACGCCAGGCCTTCACGCTACGCTCCGCGGACACTGAAATAGGATTCACTTCTGTAAGACAATTGACACTATATAAATCAAATTAAAAGTTTTCAATTCTACACGTCTGTCCTTTAAAATACTTTTAACTGACACCAAGAACGATAGTTTACGAAATTGTGGCACTACAAAATTCACAATAAAAAAAAATCAAATTTAGCACACGAACTCTTTAAGCGACCTTTCATTTGATACCAAACACGATATGTGTTGAATCACTTTCACTAAAACAATTGCCGATCGAAAAAAATCGAATTCTGCACGCGAGTCCTTCAATAGACCTTTCATTTGATACCAAACATGATAGGTTTTGAAGTACTTTAACTAAAACAATTGCCGATCGGATAATATTTAATTTTGTACGCGAGCCCTTCAAAAGACCTTACATTTGATACCAAACACGATAGGTTTTGATGCACTTTTAGTAAAACAATTGCCGATCGAATAATATTTAATTTTGTACGCGAGCCCTTCAAAAGATCTTTCATTTGATACACAACACGATATGTTTTGTATGATTTTCACTAAAACAATTGCCGATCGAATAATATTTAATTTTGTACGCGAGCCCTTCAAAAGACCTTTCATTTGATACCAAACACGATATTTTTTGAAGTACTTTCACTAAAACAATTGCCGATCGAATAATATTTAATTTTGTACGCGAGCCCCTTAAAAGAATTTTCATTTGATACCAAACACGATAGGTTTTGATTCACTCTTAATAAAACAATTGCCGATCGGATAATATGTAATTTTGTACGCGAGCCCTTCAAAAGGCCTTTCATTTGATACCAAACAAGATAGGTTTTGATGCACTTTTACTAAAACAATTGCCGATCGAATAATATTTTATTTTGTACGCGAGCCTTTCAAAACACTTTTCATTTGATACCAAAAACGATATGTTTTGAAGCACTTTAACTAAAACAATTGCCGATCTAAAAAATTCGAATTCTGCATGCGAGCCCTTCAAAGGACCTTTTATTTAATACCAAGCACGATAGGTTTTGATGTACTTTTACTAAAACAATTGCCGATCGAATAATATTTAATTTTGTACGCGAGCCCTTCAAAAGACCTTTCATTTGATACCAAACACGATATGTTTTGAAGTACTTTCACTAAAACAATTTCCGATTGCAAAAATTCGAATTCTGCGCGCGCGCCCTTCAATAGACCTTTCATTTGATACCAAACACGATAGGTTTTGATGCATTCTTACTAAAACTATTTCTGATCGAATAATATTTAATTTTGTACGCGAGCCCTTTATAGAACTTTCATTTGATACCAAACACGATAGGTTTTAATGCACTCTTACGACGATTGAAAAAAATCCAATTATGCACGTGATGTCTTCAAAAGACCTTTCATTTGATACTAATCACGAAGAATTTTGATGTATTTTCACTAAAATAATTGAGGATCTATAAGTATTAAATATTGTACGCGAACCCTTCAAAAAATCTTTGATTTTGATACAAACGCGATAGGTTTTAAACACTTTCACGAAAACAATTGTACATTTTGCTAAACTATTAAAAATCTTTTCGACGTCATTTTTTATAATGTTCTAAATTTATATTTTATATGTACATGAAATCAATTGAAATTTTTCTCTAAACTTTTTTGAAAAACTGTTGGAAATCGCTGAAATATACTTTTTTGCATTGTAGAATGCTGCTGTCAATTTTCTTTTTTTTTTTAAATGTATATTATTACCGCACTCAAATTTTGCTTTGTTTTATTACATACTTTTAAAAATTATTTGTCAAGTTGACGTTTTGTCTTGAAATTTTTTACGCTAGCCCTTCAAAAAACCTTCCATTTGATACCAAACACGATATGTTTTTAAGACTTTCACTAAAACAATTGACGATCGAAAAGTAATAAATTGTGTACGCAAGTCCTTCAAAATATCTTTCATTTATTACCAAACACGATAAGTTCAGAAGTACTTTCACTAAAACAATTGCCAATCGTAAAATGTTTAATTTTGCACGCGATCTCTTCAAAAGACCTTTCATTAGATACCAAACACGATAGATTGTTAAGTACTTTCACTGAAACAATTGCCGATCAAAATTAAATTAAATGCTGCACAAAAATACTTCAAAAGACATTTCATTCGATATCAAACACGATAGGTTTAAAAGCAAGATCACAAAAACAATTGCGAAACGAAAATAAAAATTTGCACGCGATCCCTTTAAAAGTCTTTTTATTTGATACCAAAAAATATTTTATGTTTAAAACAATTGACATTCTTCATTTTTTTTATTTCAATTTTCATATGACATTAAATACGGCATTAATCCGAATATTTGAAATTTGAAACAATTGACAATCGTAAAGTCTTAATTTTTTGATTTCGTCTGAAAGTTCTTCTAAAGCCCTGTCATATGATATCAAACACGATTTGATTCGGAATACTTTAAGCTTAGAACAATTGACGTTCGTAAAATTTCAATCAAATAAGTGTTTTATTTCCGAAAATATTTTGCTAAAATAACTCTTTTTTATTTCATCTGAAAGTTCTTCTAACTCTATTTCATATGCTCTAGCATTTCTTCAACTAAAGGTTGCACGAAAGGCATGAGTATTCGCCGAGTGTTTGTAGCTCAATTGGTTAGAGCAGTCACCATGCGAGTGAAAGGTTCTGGGTTCAAATTCCGGCAAACGTTCATTGCTTTTTCAAAAACTAACTTTTTAATTAATTTATCTAAAGGTTCGTCTAAAGCCCTTTCATATGATACCAAACATGGTATAATTCGGAATACTTTAAGTTTGAAATAATTGACAGTCGTAAAATTTCAATCAAATACGTGTTTTATTTCCGAAAAGATTTTGCTAATCTATTAAAAATCCGTTGGATGTAATTTTTGATAGTTCCACATTTTTTTATAGAATTTATTAAGTTTGAAATAATTACCTATCGTAAAATTTCAACTTTTTATATTTCATCTGAAAGTTCTTTTGAAGCCCTTCAATATGCCACTAAATACGGTACGATTCGGAATACTTTAAGTTTGAAACTATTGACAATCGTAAAATTTCAACTTTTTCTTTATTTCATATGAAAGTTCTTCTAAAGCCCTTTCATATGACACCCAACACAATATGATTCGAAATACTTTATGTTAGAAACAATTGCTTATTGTAAAATTTCAACTATTTTCATTTTTCTGAAAGTTCTTCTAAAGCTCTTTAATATGACACCAAACACGATAGGTTTTGTTGCAATTTCACTAAAATAATTACCAATTGAAAATATTATAATTTTGCCCACATGCCCTTTAAAATAACATTCGTATTACCGATAGAAAATTTAAGAGTGATCAAATGATTCCAATTCGAATTATCTGCTTTTTCTAAATTGTACTCTGACGTGGATAAAATTTGCTTGGTTTTACTGTATATTATTACTGGAGACAAATTTGGTTGGGTTTACCTGTATAACTTGTCAATTTGACGTTTTATTTCAGTGAATTGTCAAAAATTTTCTTTTTAAATACACATATTTAAAATACGTAATGATAATAAAAACGTTCCCTCATTCCACCAATATGTGTAAAATATATCAAAAGTTATCTAAAAAATTAAATATTTGAATAATTTTCAATTAAAAATGCGATATGTCCACATACAAATGTCAAAATTAGAGTAGGTGTTCTTTTTAAAATTTCAAAGCCTCCACACTCTTTGTCTGTATATTTTATAAAACTTGTCAATTTGACGTTTTGAATTAAACCAACTTCATAGTGGACTAAAAATTTTTCTTTTTAAATTCACATATTTAAAATGCTTAATTATAATAAAAACGTCCCCTCAGTCCCCTAATGTGTGTAAAATATTTCAAAAGTACTCTAAAAAAATTAATAATTAAATAATTTATAATTAAAAATGCGACATGTTCACTGACGAACGTCAAAGTGACGTTTGATGTTCTTCTTAAAAATTTCAAAGCCTCCACACTCTTAGTTGATTTTGCCCCAAAAACGCATGTTTTTTCAAGTTTTCTCGCACATCATGTGCACGAAAAATCTGAGACTATCAAAAGGCACTCCCCGTGATGGATCCCTATCAAATAAAAAATGTATCAAATAAATCGGATAAACCGTCTAGGCTCTAAAATTGTTAGAATGAACGTGATGAATCTATATATATATATAGGGATTTATGCCGTTTAGTATATAAGACTAGCGGTCAGCCTGGCTTCGCCAGGCCTTCACGCTACGCTCCGCGGACACTGAAATAGAATTCACCTCTGTAAGACAATTGACACTATATAAATCAAATTATTTTGCATGTCTGTCCTTTGAAATACATTTAATTGATCCAAGCACGATAGGTTACGAAGCTCTGGCACTACAAAATTGACAATAAAAAAAAGGCCCATTCAGCACACGAACTCTTTAAGCGACCTTTCATTTGATACCAAACACGATAGGTTTTGATACATTGTTACTAAAACAATTGCCGATCGAATAATATTTAATTTTGTACGCGAGCCCTTTAAAAGAACTTTCATTTGATACCAAACACGATAGGTTTTGATGCACTCTTACTAAAACAATTACCGATCGGATAATATTTAATATTGTACGCGAGCTCTTCAAAAGACCTTTCATTTGATACCAAACACGATAGGTTTTGATGCCATCTTACTAAAACAATTGTCAATCGGATAATATTTAATTTTGAACGCGAGCCCTTCAAAAGACCTTTCATTTGATACCAAACACGATAGGTTTTGATGCAATCTTACTAAAACAATTGCCGATCGAATAATATTTAATTTTGCATGCGAGCCCTTCAAAAGACCTTTCATTTGATATCAAACACGATAGGTTTTGATGCATTTTTACTAAAACAATTGCCGATCGAATAATATTTAATTTTGTACGTGGGCCCTTCAACATACCTTTCATTTGATAGCAAACACGATAGGTTTTGAAGCACTCTTACTAAAATAATTGCCAATCGGATAATATTTTATTTTGTACGCGAGCCCTTCAAAAGACCTTTCATTTGATACCAAACACGATATGTTTTGAAGCACTTTAACTAAAACAATTGCCGATCGAAAAAATTCGAATTCTGCATGCGAGCCCTTGAAAGGACCTTTTATTTGATACCAAACACGATAGGTTTTGAAGCACATTCACTAAAACAATTGCTGATTGAAAAAATCTTAATTATACATGCGTGACCTTCAAAACTTTCATATTATACCAAATACAATAAGTTGTGAAACACTTTCAATAAAATAAATATCGATAATAATTTTAAATAAATAATAATAAACAATATTTCCTTAGTTTTACTATATATTTTTACCGACGACAAATTTGGTTTGGTTTACCTGTATACTTTATAAAACTTGTCAATTTGACGTTTAAACCAACTTCACAGTGAACTGTCAAAAATTTACTTTTTAAATATACATATTTGAAATGTGAAATTATAATAAAAACGTCCCCTCATTTCCCCAATATGTGTAAAATATTTCAAAACTACTCGCAGATATTTCATATTTACGTAATTTATAATTAAAAATGCGACATGTCCACTGACAAACGTCAAAGTGACGTTTGATCTTCTTCTTAAAAATTTCAAAGCCTCCACACTCTTAGTTGATTTTGCCCCAAAAACGCAGGTTTTTTCAAGTTTTCTCGCACATCATGCGTAATAAAATTATGAATTTATAAAAAGGTCACATTTCAAGTTGGCCTCTATCAAATAAAAAAAGTTTCAAATTAATCGGACAAACCGTCTAGGCTGTAGAGGTGAGCAATTGACAGTGGTGAATCTATACAAATATATATACCTCTTACGCTTTTAGTATATGGACTAGCGGTTGGCCTGGCTACGCCAGGCCTTCACGCTACGCTCCGCGGACACTGAAATAGGATTCACTTCTGTAAGACAATTTACTAAAACAATTGCCGATCGAATAATATTTCATTTTCTACGCGAGCACTTCTATAGACCTTTCATTTGATACCAAACAGGATAGGTTTTAATGCACTCTTACTAAAACAATTGCCGATTGAATAATATTTAATTTTGTACGCGAGCCCTTTAAAAGAACTTTCATTTGATACCAAACACGATAGGGTTTGATGCACTCTTACTAAAACAATTCAATAATTAACAACGAAAACTGTTTACAACTATTAGATCCATTTATTGATGCAGTAATGGTAGATAAAGGAATACTAATCGAACAAGAATGTTTAGATAATGGTATTCTTTTAGTAAGACCACCATTTTTAAGAGAAAATAAACAATTAAGTAAAGCAGAAGCAATTGAAACAGCGAACATAGCTCGAGCAAGAGTCCATGTTGAACGAACAATTCAGAGAATTAAATTATTTAGAATATTTAATAGAACCGTAGAATTTAGCTTATTACCTTACATTGACAGTATCATGAATTTAATATGTGTTCTTGTTAATTTGTCTCGACCAATATTATCGGATGATAAATTTTAAAATAAAACTATGTACATTTATATAATAATAAATATATCTTTATTTACATGTTTACATTTTTATTCTAGGTAAAACCTCCTTAAAATATATTTGTTTTAATTCATTTAACATCACACAACAAAAATCGTAATCATATGGTATTTCTAACATAGCACAAGAACAATCATAACTACAGTAAATAATGAAATGGCACATTCTTAAATTTAGAATACACATTCCTAGTTGCACCTGTGCATAATATTGATGCTTTTTTTTTAACTGTGCAAATTACCACCTACTGTTATATAAGGCAATTTCTGAAGATCTTCAGCTGACTCATCTTTGCCTAGCACTGGACATTTTATTTCTATCAAAATTCCATCTAAGCTTATGCCATCTGGGCTACCTAACCATGGTACCAGAGGATTAACACAAAATCCACAAGATTTTATTTCCATTCCAGTTTGTTCTTTGTAAAATTCCAGTTTGTTCTTTGTAAAATTCCCGAGCTATCTTTTCTGTTTCTTTTCCGTATCGAGTGGATTTATTTCCGTAAAATGTAGGATTTAAAAAATTGTCCATTTTTTTATCCCAATCCAGATTTTTATTTTGCGTATAAGTAAATAAATTATAGCAAGACGTACCAGTTATGCGGAATTTTCTTGTTAATTTCCAAATCTGATTATCCTGACATAAAGTTTCTGAATATATTTTAATATATTTATCTATATTAATTTTTATGTTACTTTTATAAAAGTCTGTTTCTAATTCTGATTCAATATTCTCAGAAATATCAGTCAACAGAGAATTAAAAGTTTCTAAAAAAATTTTCAATGTATTTTCAGAATGGAAAAGATTTTCTTCGGTTTCCACTGGTTCGTCTATATCTGCTACAGGTCGAGGTAATCTACCAGCTAATAATTTAGCTAATTCCTGAGTCATGAAGATCTGTACAAAATTATTACAAATTATTTTATATACCTATACAAACATGAATATAATACGTGTTGAAATATATTGTAGTACGTACAAAATAAATTATAGTTGGTTTATAAAATGTCGTATTATTAATTTTTTTAGGGAAAAAGAAGCGTTATTTACAATAATAACCGGACCAAAATTAGCCAAATTTTGTGACATGTTTCAGGAGCTCACCATATTGCATTTGAACCTTAGTCTAAATAAAACTTACCACTAGTCATTACATCAAAAACTGTATCTTGAAGTTCTGATAACTCTTCTTTCGATGGAGCATCTAGCTTCTTCTTTTTCACTTCAGGGTGACAGTACCCCAAAACTCTAACTGGTGCACTATAATCAACTGAAGTTGATCCAGAGGCACCCCAAGCTTGAGTCATGTCGGTGCAACTTATTTCTTCCAATTTCTCTTGCCTGTGAACAAATATTTTTTTATGTAATTCATATCCCAATCATTATAATACATTAATATTAGCATTTATTAATTAGAACTTTTCACAGAATGCAATTATTAACGTTATCAAAAGTAATACATTATTTTATTTTGCATACATAATAATAAAAGTGGCAATTTGTTATCAGGTATAGTAATTTGTTGGAGAAATTGTCTTTACCGATATATTATATAAAATAAATAAGTAGGCTGCTAATCTCTAATAAAAATACACTGTATGTAACTATGTGAAATAAAAATATATTGCATGTCATAATAAATACTGTAAATATACTTTGGAGAAATAAATCTGTTTTATATCACACATCCCGAGTGGAATATTATCTTAAACAATTCTCAATAGGTTATGGGCCCAGGGATAATGTGTGATAAATATTTGTGGTAAGAAGTGTATCGTGTACAGTAAAAACATAAAATATTCTGACGCTAAATTTTGAGGATATACCCCGCCTTGTGCAATAGTGGAAAGAAATAATCGTCAAAATGGAGACCGAGCTTACAAGAGTTGCTAAGCTTACAAATAGAGAAACTTGGGCGGTTTGGAAGTTTCAAATACGAGTGATACTAAACTCGTATGGTGCACTAGAGGTAGCAATGGGAGCGAGCCTAAAACCGAACCTAGATGTGGCTGCGGATTCTGCTGCGATAGACATACACACAAAGAAGCTTGCGTCATGGAAGAAACTCGACGCAGTAGCTCAAAAGGTGATTGTGACGACCATCGGGCAGCAGCCGACGCTGCACATAATAAACTGCACGTCTGCAGGAGAAATGTGGCAAAAATTGTTATCAATCTACGAGCAGAAGTCTGAAGCGAGCGTACATATGCTTCAACAGGAATGGTACAATGCCACAAAGCAGAAATCGGATGACATCTTGACTCACATTGCCAAACTGGAGGATATAGTATATCGACTGAAATTAATGGGTGAGCAAATTTCTGATTCTATGATGATTACAAAAATACTCATGACTCTGCCCGAGAATTTTCGATACTTTTTTAGTGCGTGGGAATCAGCGCCAGCGGGAGAGCGCACCCTCGACAACCTGAAGGCGAGATTTTTGACAGAGGAATCGAGATTTACCAACAGAGCGGATAAGAATGGAAACGCTCTAGCATCGAATATCCAACAAGGAAAATTCAAGAGTGGTAGAGGCGGTAGATCGAGAGGTGCGTCGAACGTTTCGTCAAAGCCAGGAAAATGCTACGTCTGCGGAGAGGCGGGGCATTGGGCCAGAGAGTGCTCGCAGAGGAAGGGAGACGACAACTCAGGAGGATCGAAAATCAATAGAGCGTCGAGTAAGAAAACTTGCAGCGCGCTTTGTGGGTATGGCGCTCCAATCAGCGTCAATGCAGCTCGTTAGAGATGCTGACTGGATCATGGATTCGGGAGCCAGCGATCACATGTGTTGTCAGAGAGATTGGTTCGTCATATACGAAGACTTCAATTACCCTGCGCCCGTGTGCATAGGCGACGGGCGTTGCATTGAGGCTTTTGGAAAGGGCTGCATCAACGTTAATATGTTTAACGGAGAAATCTGGAACAAGAATCATCTTGTGGATGTGCTTTATGTTCCCAAATTGAAATATAATTTATTTTCAGTTGGAGCTGCGCTCGACAAAGGGCTCGAAATGCAATCGACGAGCACAAGTTGCGAACTAAAGAGAAAAGGTCGCACCAATGCAACAGGAATACGTCGAGGGAAACTCTTCGTCATGCAATTCGCAGTTGAGGAGCCACCAACGTCAAGATGGATAAATGATTCACTACAGGTGTACGAAGATAACGATGCATGGTTAAACGAAGAATACGAACGAGAAGACTCTGATGTTGACGACGATGTGATCGAGGAAGGCGAAGAACAAGAGAATGCCGACGATATAGGACAAGACGCATCTGTAATCGAACCGGTCGAGACTCATGTTGAACCGAAAGAAGCAGTAGAAGAAATAAATCTTGATGATGGAAGAGATAATAATCAAAATGAAGGTTACAGACTTCGAGACAGAGGAACTTTGAGACTTCCTGAGAGATATCGCGACTGCATCGGTAATTTACTTCTAGTTGAAAATAAGGAGCCTCTTTCGTATCGTGAAGCAATCGAAAGCAAAGAAGCAATGCTATGGAAGAAAGCCATGAATGAAGAATTCGAGTCTCTCATTCGAAATAATGTATGGGAACTCGTGGGAGCAGTTGACAATCCGAGAACAATCGACTGCAAGTGGACATTCAAGCTGAAAAGAGACGCTGACGGTAATGTTAAGCGTTACAAAGCGAGACTCGTCGCGCGTGGATTCAGGCAGCGGGAGGGAATTGACTACCAAGAGACATACAGTCCCGTTGTCAGATTTGATTCGATTCGGACAATCCTTGCTATAGCTGCGAGTGATTGCATGAAGATTAAGCAGTTTGACGTAAAAACAGCATTTTTGTATGGTGATATCGAGGAAACGATTCACATGCAGCAACCGGAAGGATATGATGATGGAACTGGAAGAATTTGCAAACTGAAACGAAGCTTGTATGGCCTTAAACAATCTTCTCGTTGCTGGAATCGACGCTTCACGGAATTCCTGAAGAAATTCAATCTGAAGGCAACAAATGCAGATCCGTGCGTATTTACCAGCCAAGACATCAACGAGAAACTAATCTTAGCGATTTACATAGACGATGGACTCATCGTTTCATAGAATCAAGTGCTGATTGATAAACTTCTCGACGATCTCAAGACAGAATTTGAGATAACACATAATGATGCAAATCTGTTTTTAGGCATGCAAATAGAGCGATCATCGGATGGATCGATTTTTCTACATCAAGAAACCTATGCGAAGAGGATTTTGGAGAGATTCAGGATGGAAGAAGCGAATCCAGTGACTATTCCTGCAGATCCACATCAAGCGTTGAGTCCTCTTGCTCAAGTGGGAGACCAAAGTGACTCGACAATGGCGCCGTATCGTGAAGCCGTTGGGAGTCTCATGTATTTGTCGGTGGCAACGAGACCCGATATTACATTTGCGGTGCATCAAGCAAGTCGATATCTGGAAAAGCCCACGACAATGCATCGGAAAGCAGTAAAGCGAATCATCAAGTATCTCAAGGGTACCATCGGATACGGGCTGCATTTCGAATGTGGCAAGAAAAAGGAACTGCTTGCGTACAGTGATGCTGACTACGCGGAAGAACTGGAGATGAGACGATCGACTACTGGATTCGTCCTGAAATTCGCCTCGGGGACGATCACATGGAATTCTCAGAAGCAACAATTAGTTGCATTGTCGACGACCGATTCCGAGTATATGGCTGATTGCCAGACTGCTAAAGAGATTGCGTGGATGAAGTCTCTAATCAAGGAACTTCTGAACATCAAGGACGTTCCCACAACGCTATATATGGATAACCAGAGTGCTATATGCCTTGTGAAGAATCCTGTATTTCATAAACGTGTGAAACATATTGACGTTCGATTTCACTACGTGCGAGAACGATACGCGGCGAAAGAGTTCTCACTGGAGTACGTAACATCAAATAAGCAACAAGCAGATATCCTGACGAAGCCGCTGCCTCGGCAGAAATTTCAATACAATCGTGAAGAGCTAGGAGTCCGCGGAGATAAGCACAAAGCCAAAGACGAAAGAAGAAATTGACATTAGTCGATAAAGCCAAAGCGGGAGTGTTGGAGAAATTGTCTTTACCGACATATTATATAAAATAAATAAGTAGGCTGCTAATCTCTAATAAAAATACACTGTATGTAACTATGTGAAATAAAAATATATTGCATGTCATAATAAATACTGTAAATATACTTTGGAGAAATAAATCTGTTTTATATCACACATCCCGAGTGGAATATTATCTTAAACAATTCTCAACATAATTACTATAACTATTAACAAATTACATACTACTGACTTACCTATGAGCATAAATTAATGTGGCAATAATATGTTTGCAAGAACCGCTCTGTCCAGCTTTGCACGAACACGTGGCTTGCCATTCTTTCACATTACTTTTTAATGTAATGTGTATATTATGTGGAGCACCTTTCAAATTGGAAGTCTGAAGACACAATCCTAATAACTCCTTCTCATCTGCATCTTTTCTGAAGCTACATAATATAATATGTCCCGCTATAATGATAGATAATAATTTCACAAATGGAGGTTATAATGTACAATGTTTATTTACCCTTGAAAACAGCTTCGCCTTCAGTAATCGGCCGTATTTTTCCATCCAAGTGGGAAATAATATCAGATAATGATATTTCCATGTTCAAAACGAATAAAGAGTCCAAGCTTTATAATAAATACGAAACTAAAACACCAAACAACACGTCGAATACATACAAAGCAATGGCGGTATCTGGTTTGTTTTCCCAATTAGTGTGCGCGACGACAGTGCCACCTATAGTTGGATTTTTTCGCGAATATATTGATCATTAGAGAAAGTAAAATCTGTTTTGTAATTAAGTGCATTATCCTGAAGGATAATATACAGACTTTCCACAAACATTCTTTTACTTGTGTTAATTTCATTATGAACAATCTCAACAATGTCAAAGTCAGGGGAATGACCATGTGTCAGGGAGTGCTAAACCAAAGCACTGTGATCCTCATTGTTATTTTTTATGTGTAATTTATGTTGGTTAAGTCTGGTCTTAAGGTATTGTTTAGTTTCACCAATGTAGACAGAGTTACAGTCTAAACATTTGATCTTGTAAACTAAGTTACTTTTAAGAGAATTATCAGTTTTAGATTTTATCCTGGTGAAGAGACTTCTAGTGTCCGAAAATGTTTTGTAGGCAATAGTTAGATTCAATTCATCTGTCAAATTCCTCAACGTTCTGTCTAGATGTTTATAGTATGGAAATGATATGTATTTCTTCTTTACACCATTAACTAGTAAAATTGACAAATTTAAACTTTTGTAAACCAGATGTTGTACTCTACTGTTAATCAGTTTTGTTAGAAAGAATAAAGGATAGTTGTTTTTAATGAGAGTGTCTTTTATAAGTTGGATGTTAGAATTGTGAAATGGTCCGTTTTGAACTCCTATTAATTATGAAATTGTTGTATTACACCTAAATATTTGAAAATGTGGCAAGCTTTTACGTTTTACGTATTTTAAGTTTTCCCGAATATAATGTAAGGTATCCAATCCAAAATCTAATATCTGTAGAGATAAATCTACTAGAAACTTTGTCTTAGTTATCCCTCAACACATTCTATTAATGGAAAAATTACAACAAATGAATCAACAATCGTTGAAAAAAGAGAGATTTAATGTGTATGTTGGTATAACTTTTATTTCTTCTTACCTAAGATAAGACAGACTTATATTGTGTTACATGAAAGTTTTATCGGTTCATTAACAATTAACAATTTAATAAGTTTCAGAAAATCACTACTGATAGTGTTGCTAGATAAACAATTTTTTAACTAAAGACCACTTTATTTTTTTCTTCACAGATACACTTAACGACAGTACCTACTTATAAGAATATGTTAATATACAAATATTTGATGCTAGATAAAAAGTATACCGGATGTCTGTTTTAAATGTGTACATAGGCAATTAACATGGGAAATCAGTTTTTTGCTTGCTGTTGCTCGGAGTTCTACCGGATAACAAAGATTGTAATATCAATCTAAAGATATAATTTTTCTGAATTCAACGATGTGAAATACTTTTAAATTTCATAATAATTTGCTCCCGTAAATTAATTCGGAAGTTTTGAAAATTCACAGATTTATTCAATTTGTATCTGACTATAGTAATACAAATAATTACAAAATTACTAATTTGAACTTTATTTAAAAAAATTTAAATAACGAAAAATTTTAAACCAGCTACAAAACTTTTTAAATGATTTAATACACTTAAATTTTCCCTTTTTCTTCTCTTCTCTTATATTTTCATCTTCTACACTTGATGATTTTGAAAGAACGGTCAGAATGTTATAATACTTTTTAATTTTTAATAGTCCATTTATAACTTGAACAATTTTTCCCGCCACCACCATATCATTCGGTTCCAAAATATTTTTAAAATTTTGTACGGTTAAAATTTTGATAAATTGATTCAAGTATATTCTAGTTTCACTTTTCAATTTATGATCCCCGATAAGAATTACATGAAATTTAAACCTACCCGGAAGCCGAAATTTATTAAAAAATTGTGTCACTTCTTCATTCAGCCAATTTTGATATAGTGGTTTTGCAATCCAAATTTTTATGTTGTTGATGAAAATATCAAGTAATTTAGTATCTTGAATTGTGCCAAACATATTCCCGTTATTCTTGAAAGAAAAACACTCACAAATTTTACCAAAAGATCCGTCTCGTAAAATAACCTGTTCTTGTTTGATTTCTAGGAAGATAATAACGATATTATTAATAATGATAGATCAAGGATAGTTTATTTACTCAAATATGTGAAATTATATATGACTTACGGTCTTCGGTAGCCGGTACGCCGTGACTTTCCCATGAATACGTGTACTTTGAATTTTGGAGAGACAATACAAAGTCATTATTATTACAGTGAAATTTAGATTTCTTTTCTTTTCGCAGTCCGAAACAAGATCGTACAAATTTAATAAAACTGCTCATTTTATTAAATAACTTATAGTATCCTAGGAAACTACTTTTAATATTGGTAGTGTTTGTTGAACAATTTCAATTGTAATTGTGCGTTTTCTTATTGTTGCAGAATTGTGTTTAAGAACTGAAACTTTTTTTCATATATATATATATATATATATATCTTGTAAGATGTAACATAGTTGTAAGTTAGTCTAGAATCAAGCTTGTACCAAGTAACATCGTTGCTAGTGTTCGAATAAATATCTTTTTAAAAAATCAACTTGCGTAGATCGAACTATTATTGGCGCAGTCTTGGTAGGATTCGCCATACAGCACTATCGATAATTGTACTGGTTCGTTTTACAGATTTAAAGCAAATTTAGAATCTAAATCGATCAACAAGTGATAAGAAAAAGTGACTCCTGTCGTCGAACACACATCAAGCATCGCAGCACCGTCTACTGTGGCCGAGAGAACATCGGACACACGATACCCACGTCAACTTCGAAGGCATCTCGAGCAGTCCGAGGGACCATCGGAACGAATCAACTTTGCACGGGTCAAAATCTTCAACGCACATGAAGACGCTGATTCTGCTGTAAGTACCTTATGTTTTTAGAGGTTCTAAAATAATAATTAATGCTGACTCCAGTTCTGATTCTGACTCCAGTTCCGAAAGTGAACTGTCTCCAAATATTTTGACTAATAAAATAGTCTCAAATTCATTAATTAGAAATCCAATATTTAATTTTAATCAAATAAGAATGGTAATGCCAGCATTAAAACGAGAATATCTCGATATGATCCCCGATTTCCATGGGGAACGCGAACTTTTACCCCGATTTCTTGAAATATGTCAGAAATTGGTAACTAAATTTTATAACACAACAATCTAACAGATTTCCAAAACGAATATCTAATGTCCACAATATTGTCAAAGATAAAAGGCGACGCCGCAGTTAATATTGCGAGCTGTACCATTTCAAATTTTAAAGAATTAAAAACTGCTCTAACGAATTCGTACGCTGACAAACGCGATACATACACACTTGCCATAGAAATGACTGAATTAAAACAGTCATATAATGAAACACCTTTTGACTTTTATAACAAGTTACAACATTTGTTAAATCTTCAGATTTCTTATATTAAAACTCATTCGGATCCTAGTGAATCCAACGAAGCCGCTCTTTTATCGAGCTATTTTCAAATTATGCGTTACGCATATTATTACGAGGACTTAGAGAACCAATAGGACAACTTATGAGGGCTAAAAACCCCGCAGATTTAAATTCCGCATTAAGCATGTTAACGAACGACTTTCAGTTTGACATCCCAACTACTAAAAATCCCAAACCACAAAATAATACACAGAAAATTACTCCAAAATTTAATCAACCACAACAATTTAACCAGACTAAACCATTATACCAGACAAATTACGTACAACATGTAAATAACCCTTTCAATAGAAATTTCAATCTAATAGAAGTAAAATGACACAAAATCTAAATTTCCGTCAACAATTTCCAAATCCAACACCCATGAGTATATCCACAAATAACACACATCAACCACGACCAGGACCATCTCACGGTTACCAAAATTTTAGACCAAAACAAAATGTAATCTCCGAACAATTTGTGACGAAGTCGTTCGTCACAATATTAGAAACGCGAAATAGTTTTGTTCGCGTTCATAAATATTCCGAAGCCAGACCTGGCGATCCATTTACGCGCGGCAAGTTACCGATTTCGCTCGAATTTTGACACCGCGTACGTCTCCACGTTCTGCGGCCGGCAAACCTATGTTGAACCAAATCGGGTGGTTTTTACCCTAGTTTCCTTCTGAAACCAAACCACCCATTTGGTTAACATAGGATGAGCCGCCGCCAACCTAACCGGACACGATTCATTAATATTTTTAGTATAAATACGCGGTCAGAGCGAACATAGTCAGTCAGTCAGTCAGTCAGAAATCGAGTTATCGAATCCAAAACTATCAGCCGTGCTCACGACTAGAAGTACCGACTAAAACCAGAAACCGTGTCTCACGTCTCGCCGCGAGTTCTCCGCGTGTTTGGGATTACCGTTGTCACCGTCACCACCATCATCACCGTCACCGTCGTCAACTCCGTCAGGTTTCCGACTCTTGGTAAGTCCCATCCTTTTTCTTTTACCTGTCAAATTCCGGTTTGACCGTTCAGCGCCACGTACAGTGCTTCCGAGGTCTCGCGGTCCGTGGAGTGTGAGTCTCGCACATCTTGTTCATCAAACCGGCCTTTGTTTTCCTATTGTTGTGTTGCTCTCAGTGTTTACGTGCAAAGTGTCAAAAACCTACCCCGCACTCCCCTAACGTCCTGTCACCTGTGTGTTTCCCCACCCCTCTCTCCGCGACCGGCTCGGGCTCGGAGTAGCACGAGTCGCTCGACCCCCCGCTTCGTCACCGCGCTGAGAGTCTCACGCGTTAGCGCTGCAAGGAAATACAAATACATTATTTTATGATTTTTACTAAATTCGCTGTATTTATTTTCACATCAACCACACCCTACTTCTCCGACCGGATTGCTGTCCGAGCAATTGGCGCCCGAGCATACCGTCGCCAATTTGTTTTGCCGTATCGCTGCCAGATACGTCGCATAGCCAGTGAAACAATCGAGTACGAACATGACACGCACACAGATAACACATACGAACAAGTTCAACATTGCATCGAATTCCCCATAGACACAAACACTGAACCGGACGATTTTTTATGCGAAACCGCCTTGGAAACATTTCAATAATAGAATTACTAAATCTAACGAATAATTAAAACGCATTACCTTACATAATATTGCCAGAAAATAATCTTAAAGTTTTAATAGATACAGACAGTACAAAATCATTCGTGAAACCCGTTATTGCAAATAAATATTTCAAAAAATCTATCTTTAAACACCCATTCCAAATCTCTACAGCACATGGCACTTCTTTAGAACAATTTAGTACTCTGATACCCACTTCAAAAATTTTTAATACAAAACACATTAATAATTCTTGCCTAAAGTATCACTTATTTAATTTCCATGATAAGTTTGATTTACTGTTAGGAATAGATAACCTAAAATTATTAAAAATTATTATTGACGTAAATAACGATTTATTAATAACTTCAAATTCAAAAATCAAAATTTATTAACTTCAACCAAACAACAAAGTAAATTCAAACAACATTTCTGCCATGAATAAAATAGTTCTAGAACCCCAATCCGAAAAAATTATTAAAGTAAAAGTAAATATAAAATCAGGAAACGTTGTTATTCCAGAAATTAAAACAAACAATTTAAAAATCCCGGAATGTGTCACGAAGGCTGAAAATCATGAAGCACTATGTATAGTAACGAACCCAACAGACTTAAAAATCACACTAAACATACTAAAACCACTGAACGTCAAGTTATTCGACAATTATGTATCACATTCTAGACATACCCCTAAATTAAATCTATTAGAAATAGAAAAAAATAAACACGACATATCTAAATCTCGCACAAATTACATGAATAACGAAGAATCCAATCATGAAATTGTCTATAAAAAAGGAAAACTAAATACAAACGCTGACGCACTTAGTAAAATTTCACACGACCTTCAAAATTCAACTCAATTTAAATTAAAAGATAATAATACATTTGAACATCAAAATTATTTAAATCTTATAATAAAAAATTATTACTTTAATAAACGATCTCTTCAAGATACATTTTACACCCTGTTAAGTTTCAAAGACCTTTGCCTAAAACATAATATCAAAAATTTAAAAATTCCCAGACTAGCATATGGTAAAGACAAGAAAGACTGGACAGATATAAAAACGATGATTCAGTACATTTTTCAAGATACAGACGTAACAATATCCGCGTATACTGGACCGGACTTAGAATTATTGCCACGAGAAAAATTTAACATAAACAAAACAGACACAACTGCTTTTCAAAAATACATAGACGACTTTAACGAAAAATTTATAGATCCTAACGATAATAATAATCCCGACGACTCTGAATCTTTAATAGTTGAAGTAGGTGACGATTAACAAAAATTAGAAAATTACAATAAAATAATTAAGTTCTCCAATCTAACATTCATAACAAAATTAATCACATTTAAACACATTCGACTAAGAAAAAATTAAAAGAGGACTAATCGATGACCTAGGAACGATATTTAAATCTATCACTGGTAATTTAAAAATGGAAAAGATTTAACACAATTTTGGAACGCATGTAGAATAACGAACAAAATTAATTAAACATGGCATACAGTGTAAACCCCAAAATAATATAAAAATTTAATGGTACAATTCAAAATATTCAACACAACGAATTAGTAATAATAATTAATTGTAAAATATCACAATCTTAAATAAATTACTTTATATCATTATTAATAAATTTCGAAAAGCGATTTGAACTTTATTATTCGCATTCAATACTTATAAAACTGGAATCAGAATTTGTAACAATCATCCTAGAAATAAAACACTTGCTAAAATCTGAGAATAATTAAAATAAACCTCTAGACGACATTTGTACTAAAGGAACAACATATCAGTGTTCCAATAAATTTTAAACCCACTATAACCCAGTATGCGAAAGCCAAATTCTCATAGAAGACAACTCTAGTCAAAGTCAGCACACAAAGCTGAATACCAAAAGAAACCACATCGAGATCGTTCCAGAAATCAACCAGCACCTCGCAGCATTTCCACAAGAAGAAAAATTTAAGTTTAACTACCCACAAAGTGCAGAAGTGAAAGTTCTAAGTGGTGTGTATCTCATTAAAGAAAATAATTGTGAAGTGTTGTTCAAATTAATAATAAATCTCTCAGTTGGCATAGGCCTAGTATTTGGACAATTATACTTTATGTTAGACTTTTATTTATAATAACTTACTATGTACTATAATATGTTAGACAGAAGAAGATCCAGCGCAGAACCAACGTCTCATCCCCAAACAAAGATATTCGCCTACCAGAAGGGGCTCAATTTTAAGAAGGGAGGAGTTATCTTGCCGTAGCTCCCCTATAATAATGCTTAGTAGTATATTGTTTATCTTAAGGTATTATATTACGTTGATTAGTTGCTTTATTCTTTGTAAGATGTAACATAGTTTTAAGTTAGTCTAGAATCAAGCTTGTACCAAGCAACATCGTTGCTAGTGTTCGAATAAATATCTTTTTAAAAAATCAACTTGCGTAGATCGAACTATTATTTATATTTATCTGTAAAAATGTAATTAATCCCAATAATAGTACAGGATCCGAACTCACCGTGTCGTAGTGTGGTAGTTTGTACATTTTTTTAAGTTATTTCTTTAAATAGTAACCAATAATTGATTTTATATATTTAATCAAAAATAATTCAAATTTTATAAATTGTACTGACAGCACACTACGTATCCAAGTTTAAAACAAAAATAACAGTCAACAATCTTTACCAGACTTTTTTGTACATTACTGATATTTTTGTTGTAGCCTTGGATACGTACTTTAGTTGATTATTTTTGTAAAAACCTACTTTACATCATACTAAAATTGATCGGAAAAGTAGACACTTTCTTGCCGGTTTTAGAAAAATGTCTTTTATTATCGTGAAAATATTGAAATAAAAAATTTAAATAAATTCTAAAACCTAAGTGTCTATGAAAATATAATGTTTTATTATTATAATTCGTAATTATACAATGTTGGTTAGAATTGTGTATTAAATATTAAGACTGATAATAAATAAATATTTATATTTAAATGATAAATGGCGATGATATATTTATTAGGTATTTATTTGATAAGTATGGTATCCCACTTCTGATACCAGTGTTGTTATGGGGATAAAATGACCCGGTTGTTGCCATTACAAGTATTTTATTTATTTATTTATATGTAGGATTTCTTGGCTTTTAATAGTAGTAGATAGTAATTTTTACTTATATAAATATATTTACAATCTAATTACAATGACATACTATTTATAAATGATTTGATAGATTTAATATTATTTTTTAATTTGAAAGTCGATTGTTTCAGATTTTGTGATCAAGTGTTCTTCTCTTCTAAAATTAGTAAAAAGCTAAACTTTGAAAAATAAAAATAAATATATATTAGAACATAATTTGTTTTATTTAGTCTTTACGTTCATAATTACTTACTTTGTAATGTTCTCAATACCACTGAAACTTCAGAACTGGAGGTCAACTAGCTATTGTTAGAGATGTGGTGTCCATTCAAAATTTCTATTATCGTCAAATAATAATAAGAGCTTAATTTCTACATATAATATACCCATAGCCAGAGCTGGGCAAGTACCAGGACCAAAGTATTTAAGTATAATTACCGGGACTAACCATGGTCAGTACTTGTTATGCAGTACTTTTTCAAGCACAGCTTGAAAATACTTAAGTAAAGTACCAGTTTTTTTAGACCAAAGTACTTAAAAAATAAGTATTTTGCAAGTACCAGTATTGGGTATATTCGTATGAAATAGTTTTCCTGTTATTGTTATTTATTTTAACATATTCTAAATATACTCATGTCACTTTACAATTGTTCAATTAAAGATTGCACGAAAAAGCATGAGTATTCGCCGAGTGTTTGTAGCTCAATTGGTTAGAGCAGTCACTATGCAAGTAAAAGGTTCTGGATTCAAATCCCGACGAACGCTCATTGCTTTTTAAAAAAAATTACTTCTAATATCTACCAACAGACAATTGTGTCAATAAACAAATTCTTATATAATTAATTAATAATATAATATAGTTTCTTAAATTTGTAACTAAAAGATAAAAGATAAATGAAACTAATACTAAAACTACAACTAACGACAACACAACACTATATTTTATATAAATTAATGAAAAACACACTACTAGCAAACACAAAATGAAAGAAGAAACAAAGAAATACAAATGAAAGTAATGGTAAACTTATGCAGACCAACTGTTTCAAGTTTGATATATCGTGATCAACGTTATCTTTTAGTAGTTGAATATTCCCGAATTGTAACGTTTATTTTATCTTGAACGCTCAAGCGTAGCTCCTCTGGCAATGAGAAATGAAAACATAATTTCGCTTGATAAGAAAAAAATAATATAATAATATTTAGTTAATCATGTAGTGGAAATAAAGGGTAAAAACTGGAGTTTCTGGCCCGTGGCTTGATTATTAGCACGAGGCGCAAAGCTCAGGGTCAGAAACGCTAATTTCACCCGTGGTACATTCAATATATTACAAAATAACATTTAATTATATGTTCAAAAGTTCATTTTGTATTCACGATAAACAATAATTGTCATTTTATTTATGTAACCATAGGAATTTTTTTATAGTCCGAGGGCCAAAAACAAGTTAAGCTCGCTTTTTAGGACTAAAACACATGAATTTCGGCTCAGTTGTGCATAAAATAAATTAATTTGAATTTATAAAAAGGAAATACAACATGTTTTTAATTCGCTGACGGCAAAATGCCAGGCTTTGTAAAACTTTGTGTGCGCGATCGCATACCTTGCACACTCCTAGATCCGGTCTTGACGGTTCTATCTACCTGATAAGCTTTGTTGTCAGAACGAAATACCATAATACCATAATTACTGTACGAATATCTTGAGAAAACTTCGTTGAAATTTTAAGTTAATACCCCTGCCAAATTCCAGTCCAGCAACCGACATGACACTATATCTGTTCCTGTCAATATTCAGTGACATTCTTATTTAGTACCGACTGTTCCTGTGTTATCTAAACTTCAGTACATAGGGTTTTTAAGAACGAAGTAACTTTTCCCAAATTGGAGTTTGTAAGATTCAGTTATTATATCGCTTGACAAGAAATACAAATATGGTATAAAAACTATTTAGTTAAATATTATGTTATATTAGGTTTTTAAAACAACTAAAAATTTATAAAAATAATAACCTCTATCAAATCATAAAAATAAATATACATATTGTTTACAATAAGTAAAACTATAAATATAAACTTATATAAATTCGTTACAAATTTGTTGTTACAAAATCTGATTCAGTGTGTCACAGAATAAAGTACAAAAAAGTCTATATTCTACAAGTAACTATATGACAGATAAAAAGTATAAATAATTATTTATTACAGATTGTACATTTTTTACATAATAATAACTTTTATTAAAAAAATTTTAGATATATTTTTTACAATGTGCAAATCAAAAATAAACTTTATAAAAGAATTATAAATGATATTAAATCAAAATTAAACTTTATAAACGAATTATAAATAAAATTGTAATTCATTGTACCGGTTCTAATAGCCAGAGATACTGAAGAACATTTCTTGGCAAAATTAAAAAAAGAAGACTCTTTTCTTTAAACATAAATTTATTTTAATGTATTTTTGCCACTAAATTAAACTAATGTTACTATAATTTTTAATGACAACTCACAAAAATTAAATAATCAATTAATACCATATTTAATATGCATATTATTTAATTAGCCACATAATTTCATATTACTTTTTTTTTGAGGAACGATGATTTCTGGTAGTAAATAATTAAAATAAAAAAGTTCTAATTTACTCATACTGCGTTTCCAAAATTCCCTGTTTCTTTTTACAATTTCTATGTGCATATCGCATCTGGTATATACCGTAAAATAACACTTGTCTATTTTTTATTGTATAATTTTAATTAAATCTAGTTTGCAATTTATTGTAAATAAATTTTCAATTTCTAACATTTTCAGAAGTAAGTTCTACAGGGAATTCATTATTATAATAATTATAGATTTTCTTCAATTCTGAATAGAATTCATTTATTTTTATAATGCTGCAGTGCATTACGTGTAATTTACAAAAAGTTAAAGACTTTTATATATATTGTAAAATAATAAAAACCATACTGCATAAGGTATTTAGTTGGTTGTAAATATCAAAGACGGCCAATTTACTTAATTGCTAAATACCATTTAAAACTCTATGTAATATGGTTTACTGCCAATATTTTCTCATTTAAAATTTTTCAAGTGTTAGGGGAATTAATTCTTCTTTTGTTGAAACAGACTACATCAACGCGGTAGTAATAGAGCTGGCGTTGGCGGGGACGGAGGCGATCAGATTGTGGTTATGTAAGACAATGCAAGTGCTACCGCGCTCGCGTTTTGTGCAACGGTCATATCGCTACGCTGACTGCGTTGAATAGCAACATGAGTGAAATAGAAAAAAAAATTGAATTTATGTCATCATATGATATTCTATGCACAACCGAGCCGAAATTAATAGGTTTTAGCCATAAAAAGTAGGCGTAAACACTTGTTTAAGAATTTAATATCCTCTAGATATAAAAACTAAATGATAATTTTGGTTTATTGTGAATACTTGATTTTACAAAACGATGTTTTGATATATAAATGTACTTGTTTAATCTTTTAATATAAAATTAAATGTACTTTGTAGTACAAAAAAAATGTATGTACCAATGGTTTAATTAGCGTTTCTGGCTAATAACATGCTCAGGATCAGAAACGCTAATTTCACCAGTGGTAGATACGATTTTCACCCTTCATACATAAATAACTATTATATGATTTAGCAAATCCGAATTATAATGAAAAAAAAAATATACATATAAAGTGTGGGACGAAATCTCTAAATTTCTTCCGCTTACCCTCTTCTTCATCCAATGTATGTGATCACCTCAAGCCAGTGCTGCCGCAAGAGAAAATTATTTGGTACCAACATTTACAAAAAAAAAAACGTACCACATTGGTACCAGCAAAAAATTACAAAAATTAGTAATAAATAAAACAATATTTTGTTTTAATTATTATATTTTATTGAATAATCTTCCTAAAAAATAAATATACGATATTCCGCAACCATCAAAAAACGCACAATTACAATTACAATTAAAATTGTTTAACAAACACTACCAATATTAATGGTAGTTTCCTAGGATACTGCAATTTTTTTAATAAAATGAGCAATTTTATAAAATTTATACGATCTTGTTTCGGACTGAAAAAAGAAAAAAAATCAAAATTCCATTGTAATAATGATGACATTGTATTAGAACTGCAAAATTCAAAGTTTTACACCTATTCATGGGAAATTCACGGCGTACCGGCTACCGAAGACCGTAAGTCATATATAATTTCACATATTTGAACAAATAAACTATTCCTAATTTATCATTATTAATAATATCGTTCTTATCTCCCTAGAAATCAAACAAGCACAAGTTATTTTAGAAAATGGATCATTTGGCAAAATTCGTGAGTGTCCTTCTTTCTATAATAAAAGGAATATGTCTGGAATAATTAAAGACACTAAATTACTCGATATTTTTATCTGCAACATGACATTTTGGATTGCGAAACCACTCTATCAAAATTGGCTGAATGAAGAAGTTGCTCAATTTTTCAATAAATTTCGGCTTCCAGGCAGGTTTAAATTTCAAGTAATTGTTATCGGGGATTATAAATATAAAAGTGAATCTGGAACATACTTGAATCAATTTATCAAAATTTTAGCCGTACAAAATTCTATCAATCTTTTGGAACCGAATGATATGGTGGTGGCGGGCAAAATTGTTAAAGTTATAAATGGACTACTGAAAATTAAAAAGTATTATAACATTTTGACCGTTCTTTCAAAATCAGCAAGTGTAGAAGATGAAATTTTAAATGAAGAGAAGAAAAAAGGAAAATTTAAGTGTATAAAATCATTTAATAACTTTTGTAGCCGGTTTAACATTTTTCGTTATTTAAAATTTTCTAAATAAAGTGCAAATTTATAATTTTGTAATTAGTTATATTATTATAGTCATTATTTTTAAACTTCACATTAGTTAATATATTTCCTATTTACTGAGCAAAGTGCAAACATTTTCATTCCTATCACCAAGTTACATTTAGTTAATTGGGAGTAGTGGCGATTATTCGGGCAATCCCACTTGCAAACAACTTCCTACTGCGTGCAAATAATTACTAATTAGACGTGAAATTAAGAGTTCCAAAATGGACAAGTGCAGCACTTTAGCGATGGATAATATAATAGTTACTGATGCTACATCCGAGGATATAGTATAAAATGTATTAGTAATCCATGGTTATAAAAATTTAGCGGTTGAGCTATTCACTTTTGTTGAACCTATATTCATTTAAATTGGGTTCGTTGTAAGAAAACTATACGAGAAGATAAACTGTGACGTGCAATTCTTAATAATTCTGTAGAATGTGATTTGATTAAAATAATAAAAAAGGTTGATAAAATATTAAAATTATAATAATTTTTAGTCTCTCAAAATATTGTCTCCTGATTGACAAGTGAAATATGTAGTATTAACTTGTCATCGATTGATGATGGGACAATGTTGAAAGTATACATCATGCAGAAATCGAAGCTTTAATAACGAAAGCCCTGTCCATTTTTTTGTATATGATAAGAACTCGAGGTATATTAGTAAATCCTCCCAAAACATGAAATTTTGCAATAATTAATTTCGGTTTACGAAAAGAATCATTATGAAGAATTGCAAATGCATCGGGGCACATTTTTTTTATTATACTAATAATGCGACTCAGTTGACAGCGTTTCTTTGGAATAATACGTCAAGTAGGTGGAAGTAACGAGCATCCCTCCATGACGACTTTCTTGCAACTGTATCGCATGCTCAGCATGTATAAATTGATCAAACCACCAGTATTCGGTAATTGTACCACTCAAAATGCAGCAGATTTGGATGAAACAAAAATATGTTCTCTTTCTTTTAATGAATTTAAAGATATTTTTACAAGCTCCAATGAAACAAGCAAGAAAGTAATGGTAAATAAAATTAAAGAAAAACTGGACGGATTAATAAATGCTGAAAATGAAATTGATTTTCTAAATGAACACGACTATTGCCAGTCCGAAGTTGTAGATTGTATACTTTATTACATGACGGGATTTTTAAGCAGAAACTTATTGACAAAAACTACCTGCATAAACTGTATACCTGGTTTAAGAGAATCAGGTTATTTCAAAGAATCTGCATTGATAACATTAAAAATAGAGGCCGCTTAATTCATCCAAATAAAAATATTTTTGATTTATTTAAAACCGTAGAGAACATTTTGTTAGAAAATATAAAATCTCCAAATTTGTATGAAGAAACCATGATCACTATTCTTGATACATATAATTTTAAATTTCCATGTTCAGAGCATGGTGTAGAAATAATATCTGTTTTAATTTATGATTTTATTGTATTAAGATTAAGGTAATATTTCCGGCATGAGAGAAAAAATAAACATTCACAATCTAAAGAAGATCGCAAGAGATCTATGTTACAAAAAACTTAACATTTTTATTCTGTAATAATTTTTTATTTATATACTTGCAATCACATTAAAAAATACTTATACAGAGTTAAAATGTTTTTAGTGTTTTAATAAAAATATACTAAACTAAACCAAAAAGTCTTATATTGTTAAATTTATATTTGTTAATGTGAATAAATAGTTATTTTTATAACAAGTGCCGAAAAAGGCTCGTTACGTGCAAGTGCAGTTGTACGAAAAGTAATAAAGTAATAAATTGTGTCCATTTATGACACAAATCGATTTGTGCCTGAGTGAAATGTATGAGTGTTTGGATAAAGGCGTCTGTTATAGGGCTGGGTACGTGTGATTTTCTTATTTATTTTTAAGGTTGGGTAATAGGGCGATAGTGGTGGATATTTGGCTAAGTTTTTGTTTTATAAGTGAACTATGTTTTATTAATTTTTATATCACCTAAATACACTGCACCTTCTATAAAACAATATTAAAATAAGTTTATTGATACAAGATTGAAGCATATGTATTTCGTGTTACTTTAGCTATATATTTCAGGACATGATAGAAAAACATAACATCATAAATCTTCGAGTTTATTGTTTCGTCTCCCAAATGTACATACTACAGAATAAAATTAAAATCTATTGCAGCGAACACTCAGGGAGCAAGGAGAGGAGGGAGAGTTTGCTGGTAGCATGGTGGAAGTATATATGGTGTGTCAGATTAACAACGAAAATTCGTTCTGTTTGCGCATGACGTCACATTGGGAGCAAAGTTGTGTTGAAGGCACGAACTATTATACCATAGAGTTAGAGAAGTAAGTAGAGGGAGTGTTAGTCTGTAACCTTGATGTTACGCGGGGATTTGGTCGCCATATTGGATTGAACCTAAACAAAGTTATCGTAGTTATATCATGGTGTCTTTAATAAAGTTTCTATCTATGTTTGTTGTCATCAAATATGCCGGCATGTTGTGCGTTTGGTTGTAGTAATAGATCGTCGAGAAAAACTATTAAACAAAAAGAAAAAGAAATTGAAACTGTAATTACATATCACAAGTAAGTTATTTTTATAAACACATATAGTATTATTAGCAAAATGTGTTCATTTCTTTTAGATTTCCAAAACACCCGGAGAGACGAGCAAGTTGGGTACAAGCAATAAGAAGAATTGGCTGGGAGTACCAGTATTTTATGTTCCGAACACTTTACGGAAGATTGTTTTGACAGAACTTCGTTGTCATGTGTCAGACTAAGGGATTTCGCTGTGCCTTCAATATTTCCATCATATCCATCATATTTGCAAAAGGTGAGCATTTATAATGTAATGACTCGTTGCTGTAAATTTAAACAAGGTTATTAAACAAACCTAAATTACGATTGCAGAAAATTAAAACCCCACGCCGCAAACTAGAAAGACGAGAACTTAGTACAGTCAGTGGAATAACGCCCTTATTAACAAACACTGATCTCAATTCCAGCACAGAAACTACCTCAGCAGATGATGTTTCTGTTAATGAAATTCCAAGTACAAGTAGCACATTATTACCTATTCCACGACAAAAGTCATCTGTGCTTAGAATGATGTCACGAACTACATCTTTTTCTCCAACTCGCAGAATGCATCGTAATATATCACCTGCCAAGGCTTCGTTACTTACATTTAAAAAATCATTACAGAAATAAAGTTAACCTGCTACAGCAAACAAAGCGAAGAAATTTAAAAAGAATAGCGACATTATCAAATGTTTTAAAAAGTTTCAAAAACAAAAATTTGTTGCAGGAAGAACAATTACAAGTTTTAAAGAATATTGGCAGCCCGAATGCAGACATTTTGAAGCGACAACTTGTCAGTATAGTGCAGAGTTGCGAAAATTTGCAGTAACACTGGCACTATTATTCACCAGCTGCTTACAAATATGTGCGTACTGCATTTAATTCTTGTCTTCCTCACCCCAAGACCATTTCTAAGTGGTATAGTTCAATTGATGGATTCACGGTAGAAGCATTTCAAGCTATTAATATTATAATATAGTAATATTATAATATAGTAATAGTTATGTACATATGTTTTTTTTATATATTATTGTTACTTTTATAACATGTGTAATAAAAACTATAACAAAATTAACATTTACCAGCATAACATATTTTAACTGGTTCATTTCAAAATGGCCGCCAGCTACATCCCCCTTCCGTTCCGTGCCATCAATTCATTTGCCTACATTCGTACTTCAGACTCCCTCTATTTTATTCTATAACTCTATGTATTATATTGAAGGACAGGCGAGTGTTGCGCGTAAAGCATCCACAGAAATGGAGCAGAAAGAGAGCGACAAAAAAAGTGAGTGCGATAGGAACAAGAGTCTGGCAAATGCATGCTGCTTACGAGTCTATTCATGTTTTTTTTTACTTTATAGAACTAATTACTTTAAAAAAATGTTATTTGCAATTATATAAAAAAAGACACATCTTTCTATAATTATATCAGGTTTAGCTTGACAAATATAAATATGTAAAACCATAGATACACCATGACAAGTTACACAAATGTAAAATTGACATAAATATTTAAATTTTAAAATACAAACTGGTAAAATTTATACAATGTAACTAGGACATTTTATTAAAGAAATAATAAAGAAAATAGATAGAACCGAATATTTAAATTTTTTCTTAATTAATTTTTATGTACTTTATACAATACATTTTATAATTTTATAATAATAAAAATAGATCGAACTGGATATTTCAATTCTTTCTTAATTTAAATTTTTCGATCTTCCTTACACTAAGATTTGACATTATTTTGATTCTGTTTAAAATATTGCTTCAAAGGCATTAAAATAAATTCATGGACAAAAACAGAAATAATTTCTTTCTTGCGATCTCTACAAGGGAAAGTGAATGCATAACTTTCAATTACAGAATACACTGTTTCTTCATATACACGAGGGTTATCTATATATAATATTAATTTATCTTGAATATATTTGGATAATCTAAATATGTTTATATTTGGGTGGATTAAAAAACCACGACTTTTAACATTTGTTAATTCCGTTTCTTTTATGTATATATATATATATATATATATATATATATATATATATATATATATATATATATATATATATATATATATATATATATATATATATATCTGCTCATATTACTACTTTTTTTGCAAATTTCCAATTGCTCTTTTGGAGCACGAAACAAAGATATTTTGTCATGATTTGAGTCATACCCGCTGGTACGATTGGGCGCAAAACACTTACGACCCATTGCAAACAAATTGTTTATAACTATTTATCACCGAACCCCACAGCCCTCAAACATTTTCACCAAATTAAAAATTACCCCTGTGGCTCCTCTACCACTAACATCTTTAGGGGACCGTGATTTTAATAAATCTGTATTTTTTAAATATAATTAAATAAATAAATATATCATCACGCCTTTTACCCATTATTGGGTGTGGCACTCTGCCGAAGCATATCTCGGTAATCTATTTATGCGCGTGAAGTGCGGTTGCCAGCCGTCAAATCACGGCCTCCAAAGATGTTAGTGTTGGGGGAGCCACAGGAGTAATTTAAAATTGGTGAAAATGTTTTGTCGGCTGTGGGGATCGAACCAGGGTTCTTAGGATCCACAGGCCGACTTGATACCACTGTGCCTTTACCCCATCACGCTGATTCCTATGCAATTTTAATTAAATTAATGTTAATTTAATATGCATTTTTGTCCAAAATTTTGTAATGCGCGGGTATTAAACTTTGTAGTAGTTAAATTAAGAAAAATATACTGAATCGAGCAAGCAAATAAAAAAAAATGGGTTTCCATTTAAAATATGATACACCCCTAATGAATGAACAGTTAGATGGCTTTCACTCTCCGTTCTTGAATACCATTATTCCCAAATTCCCACCCAAATCCTCGTCCATCGATGTATAAATACACTGTCTTTGTAATAATTTTTTCTGTATTATTCTTCTGATGATGGCCTAACAACCGAAATTGTACAATAAAGTATTTTCTTTTATTTTGTGAAACTAACCAAGTGTTGAATTTATTTTACAATGTTTCACCTAGTGGCAACAGCTTCTTCAATAGAGTTTATTAAAATAAGAAACTTGCACCTCATATTTTGAGAACCACTGGTTGAAATTTTTGCTTTAATAGTTTTGTAGTAGGCTTAGAAAACGGTTTTTCTTTGCTAATTTAACCAACTTTGTAGCTGTTATAGTTCTCGAAATAACAATGGCGGCACAAATAAATTCAACACTGAATACAACCAATGGTACTACAACTTTTTTCATGATTCTTATGTATGTATATGTATGTATGTTATTACTAAAATTAATCCTACCATGATTTTGAAATATATTACGTGATAAGTCAAGACGTCTAACTAAATATATTGTAATGGCAACGCTTTATATCAATGATATTTGTACTTAGTTGTTGAACGAATTCTATATTGCAGCGCTAATATTGAAACGATAAATTACGATTTATTTATTTATAAATTATATAAAATTGTAAATTAATTCCTTATGAAATTAGTTGTGCATTGTGAAATTATAATTCCTTAACTATTCAATGTCCACAGAGTCGTCCAGAACTACAAATGTAATTGATAAAAACGCTGCGTTTTGAATACATTTAGTTAGACGTCCATATATATTTTGTCTGTGCTTGAACTAAAGTATTCTTTTTAAGACGTATTGTAAAATGAATCATAAGGTGTAAGTTATTTGAAAGTTTGAAAAGTTGCGAATAAAAACAACAGAACCCGTAGTTAGAGTTGATTCTACCCTATTCTTTCTTATCGTTTTGAGTGTGTGTAAAAGTTGTGCGCGCGGCAAAGTTACAGCTTTGCATATATAGATCGGACAGGGACAGGGCAGGGAGTTCAAAGTCGAAGGGTCTCACACTCGCACTCGCATCCAGCCATATCCAGTCGATATAACACGCTCGACTGCGCCGTTGAAAACTATCAAATATTGAAATAAAATTCATCTCCAGGCATCACTAACAGCTGCCAGAGTTTGTGAAATTGGCGACATATTAAAATTCCGAATGGGATCCGGCGCCGGGTCGGACGCACACGAAGCGTCGAAGGTTTGCATACGAAACGCGTCGCGTGAGATTTATGCCGCGTGTCTGGCTGCGTGTGTGCTGTACAAGGGTCGTGTTTAATGCGATCATAAGGTTTCGTTCTTCGTGTGTAATGCGAAAGGTGAATTTATAGTTTATACGCTGGAGAATTTTATAGCTTCGATTTTGATATATTGTTTCTTCTTTCAATGTTTTTTATGGATGTGCGTCTTTTGTTTAATGCTTTTTAAACACTGTGAAATATTTTTGAGACGCTGGATTCTTTTGTCTTTATACGATCTTATTATCATTTTTAGGGCCAGTTTTTCTATCTCTAACAAAATTTCAGTTAGTTCATTTGAACCTTAAAGAGAAATATTCTTACGATGCTCTAAATTGGAATTCATATATACTTCAATAGGGACTTACACAATTCAAATTTTTCGGTTGCCATCTAGTGAGTAAAACAGAATTTAATAATTTGTTATGTAGCGAACATGGTATAGCTTTACAGTTTGACGTTTATCACGTGATTCAAACGTTAAACGTCAAACAAATATGGTGATCTGAGGGCAGAAGTGCTGAAAGGAGAAAGCAGTTGTTCGACTCGACATGGTGTCACTTCGCTCTTTCTACAAATTTGTTGTTTCACACAAAATTGTGTAGTGGGGGGTCTGCTGCATGTGACGTCAAAATTGTAAGTCCCTATTGAGTTATTGACGATCCAATTTAATTTTTCTCCTTAGGAGATAGAAACTTCTCTTTGATAACTCGATGTTGAAAACAATATATTTTTCATTGTTTCACTCTACATCTCTTAAGGTATTTTGCTCTGGGGAAATTCCTGGAATTCTATAAAAATATCCAGGTTTCCCAAGACAGCAGATAGGATTATCTAGGGCTTAAATTACAATGACCACTATAAATACTTTTTTTTAATTGAGGTATCATGCCTTTTACTTCAATATATATTTTTTGTTATTAATTGAAATTCACAGTTCTAAAAATTCTTTATCTAAAAACGGTGATAGCCAAATATGATACGAAAGCCACGCTTTAAACTAAAGAAATTTACGAAAATTTAATTGGGTTTAAATCTATATAACATATTATCTAATTCCATTACAGATAAATAAATTTAAACAAGATTATATAGGGCTGTATTGAAACTTTTTTGAGAATATGTTTTAATTTAATTTGACTAATCTAAAATTCCGGATTAGCTAAAATATGTTTTGAACATTGGACTGTTAATTAATTACCGAAAACGGTGGCAATCAAAACACTGTAAATCAACTTGAGCATGATTATAATTAGATAAAATATTTGTAAGTGTTTATACAGGTTTCCACATTATAATCTAAAATAGTATCTTTTATCTTTTTGGAAACTAGGTGATGACTAATGAGTTGTTTATCTAAAAATTAAGTATTTACACTTCTTTGTCTCAATGGCCTTCGATAATGTTATATTTAAAAGGTCAATTAATTAATTAGGTACCTAAACAAAATTTAAGTTTATTTATAGTTTTTTGTTAAGAGTATTAAAGTTCATCTGTTTAAAGTGACATTTATGAATGTTGAACGTTATTATTTTTTTTTAATACTCAAATTTTTCATTTTGGCAAATTAGACTGCAACCAATTATAAATAATTTGTTCATTATACAGTTATTTAAATCAGCTCGTAAAACTATAAATATATTTTATACTTTACAACTAATTCACAATTTCAGTAATAAAAGATTAATTTGAAGAGGAATATTAAGTCAAATTGAATTCAAACTTAAAATTGATTTAATATATTGATAAATATTTGCTTACAAAAATTATATTATAAGATTGTTGTTTAAAGATGAGTGCGTATCAAAAATATAATTAGATACTTGGTACTCGCAGAACCTGAAGATAGGTAATTCAAATAAATACTCCAGATTTATTCCGGGTTACATAACATTGATTACGGCTATTTTTTTTACAGATACATTATTGGCTGAATTTAAATAAATATATTATCACGTTTTTACTCATCACTAGGTGAAGTACTTTGCCGTAGCAGATCATGGTAAGTGATATATTTTGCGCGTGAAGTGCGCTTACCAACCGTCAAATCACGACCTCTCCGAGGATGTTAGTGGAGAGAGAACCACAAAGGGGTAATTTTAATGTGGTGAAAACTAAAATTCGTGGAAAAATCTTCAGGTATTTTTTATTTTCTGATGTAAAGATTTGTTAATGAGTTGAGATATGTTTTCTTTATTATTATTATTAAACCGTCAATTCGTAGTTAGATACACAGATTTTTTTCTTGGTTATTTATTTATTTTACATGTTTATGGGGTGGCTAGCTCAGTGGTATGAAGTCGGCCTGTGGATCCTGAGAACCCTGGTTCGATTCCCACAGACGACAAACAATTTTCATAATTTCAAAAACTTTCCCTGTGGCTCCTCCACCACTAACATCTTTGGGGGCCGTGATTTGACGACTGGTAACCGCACTTCACGCGCAAAATATATCACTTACCGAGATCTTCTTCGGCAGAGTGCCACACCTAGTAATGGGTAGAAGGCGTGATGATGTATTTATTTATTTTATTTTGTTTATGATGTGAAATGTGTTGATCTTAAAATTAAGTTAAGGTTAGGTATACTATTGGTCTGAACCATGAGGATACGATAATTACAGACTTTTTTAAATAATAAAAATACACATTTTATTAAACGAAAATTTAAAAATAATTTAAGCATTAATATTAACATCAATCCAGGTTCTCATAGCAGCAACTCTGGTGAAAACTCCTGGGAATTCTGGTCTGGCACAGCCGATGCCCCAAGAAACGATGCCTAATTTTCTATCGTATGCTACTGGACTGCCGGATGTCAAATTTGATTTGAATTTCTTCTTGTAGTACTGCTGGTGTCGTTTAAATCTCGAATCTCGTTTGCTCATACTTCTTTTCTTCTTTTGGCCATCTGTTGTGGAGTTCTTCTTTTGATGTGGATTCTTCCTATCGTACTGTTTTTTTTGTTCTTTATTCCTCTGAAACTGTTTGCTGTGTTCGAACTTAATGCTGATCTGTCCAACTTCGTCATTTCCTACATTAACCGCTTGTGAAATTTCCTCAATACCCGTACCCTCTATTAAGCCATCATTTTTAACCCCTGATGCTTCTTTTTCCTCCCTATTTACCTCGTAAATTTCCGGAGCTTCCTTGGTAACGGCGTCATTAGGTCTCTCTTCACTGCTACGGTCTTCTTCTGAACTCACTTGTTGGGAATCATCCTCATTCTTGTCTAATTCAGCAATATTTTCTCTTTCTCTTTCTTTAATTTGTTCACAAAGACAGTACTTTTTCTTAGGCATCTTACATCCAAAACATCTTAATACTCCATCGTCCATCGGAATGCCATCTAAGTGGTTATAAATCATAAGAGCTGCCTCTTGGTCACCGGATATTTCCGCCATTCTTAACATATTAAAGAACCACGTAATTTCCTTCATCTCTTTTAATTCTTCCGCGTCAATTTCTTCTGTATTTTTCTTAGTTTGGCCTGTTGTTTCTGCTTCTCTTCTGTTATACTGTGTATCATTTTCAATGTCTTCTTCTTTATGATTATCATAAAAATTTGACTGCTGACGTTGATACTTATGCTGACGCTGATGCTTATACTGACGCTTATGCTGACGCTCACGCTGACAATGCCTGGCGTAATGGTTGCCATTGCAATTATAACACTGAACTTGATTTCTTCTATAATGAGTGTCATCATCTTCTCTCTGGTAGTCGTAGTAATCGCCTCACCCTGGTAATTGTATTTTTCTTCTCTCTGATAATGGTTATTTTCTTCCCTCTGGTAATGGTAATTTTCTTCTCTCTGGCAATTGTAATTTTCTTTCCTCGGATAATTGTAATTTTCTTCCCTCTGGTAGTTGTAATTTTCTTCCCTTGGATAATTGTAATTTTCTTCCCTCTGGTAGTTGTAATTTTCTTCCCTCGGATAGTAGTAATTTTCTTCCCTATGGTAGTTGTAATTTTCTTCCCTCGGATAGTAGTAATTTTCTTCCCTATGATAATGGTAATTTTCTTCCCTCGGATAGTGATTCGCTCGTTGACGCTGATGCTGTTGCTGACACTGCCTGGCATAGTGGTTGCCATTGCAAATGTAACATTGTACAGAGCGTCTTCTCTCGTTGTAATTTGATCTTCTTTGGCCGTACATCTTTCTTGAGTCACTTACTTGCTTGTTGTCATTGAATCCATGCTTCTCAATTTACCAAACATTTAGTTCGTGTAGTTTGGAGAAAAAAAAAATTCGCAAATCGATGCCATCATTTGTATCGGAGAGAATACAACTGTTGTTATTGTTGAATTCCTAATACTTGCTTTTCCGCGAGTGGACCAAAAACGATTGGCCACCCTGATCTGACAAAATATCCCACCGCTGCCACCAATTTGTAACCCAGACCTTTATTTAAAGGAGAATTAACAAATAATTTATATGGGTTCTTGTCAGACCGGAGAAAGGACAAGTACTAGGGTTGTTGTAAATAAGTTTGTACTTACAATTTGGTTCAACAAATAACAAAGATTTATTCACACTTACTACATGGTTGGAGTTGTCGAGTTCCTACTGAACTCTCGTATGGACTATCTGACTATCGACTATACTGTGTCTGTGACTACTGTCTCTATAACTGACCTAACGCTACTATATATCTAATTACAAAAGTACTAAGTCAGCAAATAGTTAGCTACTTACGTCAAACAATACTATTAGAATACCTGACCTCATTACATCATGCTCTACTTTACTTAATTGTATTCACTAAGAATGTGCTGACTTTGACTTGTTACATCACACTACAAAAAAAATCATTAAATTATTTTATAGCTATAAAAATACAATTCTGTAATACACGATTTTATAAAGGACAGAATAAATTTACTTCCATAATAAATGTATTTAAATTAACAAATTCCAAACAATATTATTTATTTTGTGACATTTTAATATTGCTATCAAAAGTTCGACTGAATGAATAAACTTTATTTACTTTAGAAGTGAATTAATTGACCGGTCATAAGAGCATATTTTAGAATAAGTTAATTTCGTACCTGGCAAGCATCTTTTCCGGGACTTCTAGCACAGAACATATGTTCTTTTATTCTATCACCATAGCTTTGTTTGCATTGAGTAGAGGTGATCGTGTTTAGAATTACTTTGCGAAGAATATCTACACTGCCTGTTCCTTCCTACAAAACATTAAAATAAAATAAATAAATATATCATCACATCTTTTACCCATTATTGAATATGACTCTCTGTCATATCAGATCTCGACTCTGAAGATGTTAGTGGAGGGAAAGTACAGCGATAATTTTAATTTAACGGATAATAGTTATTTTAGTATTAAGGGCAGTAAGTGCTTCTTACCAGATTAACCTAAACACGCGCGTGTTCTCGCTTGTTTCGCTTACCTTCAACCAGCCCTATGCAACTTCGTATATAAGCGCAGTTAGTAAACGTCCAGCTTTATGTCATTCGCGCGCATGACTTATGTTTAAATTATTAAATTTATTTTATCTTGATTTAAATCAATGCTTTTAAAAAAAATATCTTGATTTAAATCAATCTGATTTAAATCTCTCAACCCTGGTTATAATAACATTAGATGCAGTGCATTATTAATTGTAAGAATAGAAGTGATCGTAGATTTCAGTTCATTTGCTTTAAATATGAATGTTAACTTTTTATAGAAGACAGTTATGTTGTGTTATGTTACATATTTCTAACAATAAAAGTAATTATAAACCATTTCTGAGTATGTTTATGTCGGTCACTACTGACCCCAACCACTGTCACAACCGTTCTTGGGGTGTGGTCGGTTGTGACACTTTCTCTTTTTTTTTAATTTGATGCTATAACGAATATAGCGTATTTAGGGACAACATTTTGGTATTTTTACATAGACAAAAGTACAAATTAAGATTTAAATTACTTTTCTCGCAGCTAACTAGTAAATTAACAAAATTATTGGCGATCAAACCAAAATTGTCACAACCGTACCCAGTCTCCCCTACTCGTATAGACCATGCAATAAGGTAGCCTAAAAATTTGATGTATTCGTTCAGTACTATAGTGATTTTTGTAAAGGACTGAATAACCATTATTGTGATCTAATTATGTAATTATTTTGTTTATTCACATAATTGTTTTTATAACAAAATTGTACAATTATCATTTTTTAATCCCATTCTATAATTAGGCTATGCCTTTTGAATAGTGTAATATAAAAATAAAATCAAATAATTCGCTTCAATGGATAATACGAATCTTTTCTTATTACAAAAAAAATGTATATCTTTGCGCCTCTTTCATTATTTTTTTCACTTGATCTTATTAACTAACTGCCACGGTATATGAAAACAATGGTCTTATGAACAATTAATATGAATATCTGCCAATCTTTTATTATCTAAAATTTAAGGAAATTCTTCTTTTGTTGAAACATACAGGTATTATATTAATGATGTTTGGTAGAATCATAAACCATGATGATTCTTTTCGTAAACCGAAATTAATTATTGCAAAATTTCATTATTTGGGAGGATTTACTAATATACCTCGAGTTCTTATCATATACAAAAAAATGGACATGGCTTTCGTTATTAAAGCTTCCATTTCTGCATGATGTATACTTTCAACATTGTCCCATCATCAATCGATGACAAGTTAATACTATTTCACTTGTCAATCAGGTGATAATATTTTGAGAGACTAAAAATTATTATAATTTTAATATTTTATCAACCTTTTTTATTATTTTAATCAAATCACATTGTACAGAATTGCACGTCACAGTTTTTCTTCTCGTATAGTTTTTTTACAACGAACCCAATTTAAATGAATATAGCATCCACAAAAGTGAATAGCTCAACCGCTAAATTTTTATAACCATGGATTACTAATAAATTTTATACTATGTCCTCGGATGTAGCATCAGTAACTGTTATATTATCCATCGCTAAAGTGCTGCACTTGTCCATTTCGGAACTCTTAATTTCACGTCTAATTAGTAATTGTTTGCACGCAGCAGGAAGTTGTTTGCAAGTGGGATTGCCCGAATAATTGCCCCTACTCCCAATGAACTAAATGTAACTTGGTTATAGGAATGAAAGTGTTTGCACTTACTCAGTAAATAGGAAATATATTAACTAATGTGAAGTTTAAAAATAATGACTATAATAATACAACTAATTACAAAATTATAAATTTGCACTTTATTTAGAAAATTTTAAATAACGAAAAATTTTAAACCGGCTACAAAAGTTATTGAATGATTTTATACACTTAAATTTTCCTTTTTTCTTCTCTTCATTTAAAATTTCATCTTCTACACTTGCTGATTTTGAAAAAACGGTCAAAATGTTATAATACTTTTTAATTTTCAGTAGTCCATTTATAACTTTAACAATTTTGCCCGCCACCACCATATCATTCGGTTCCAAAAGATTGATATAATTTTGTACGGCTAAAATTTTGATAAATTGATTCAAGTATGTTCCAGATTCACTTTTATATTTATAATCCCCGATAACAATTACTTGAAATTTAAACCTGCCTGGAAGCCGAAATTTATTGAAAAATTGTGCAACTTCTTCATTCAGCCAATTTTGATATAGTGGTTTCGCAATCCAAAATGTCATGTTGCAGATAAAAATATCGAGTAATTTAGTGTCTTTAATTAATCCAGACATATTCCCTTTATTATAGAAAGAAGGACACTCACGAATTTTGCCAAATGATCCGTTTTCTAAAATAACTTGTGCTTGTTTGATTTCTAGGGAGATAAGAACGATATTATTAATAATGATAAATTAGGGATAGTTTATTTGTTCAAATATGTGAAATTATATATGACTTACGGTCTTCGGTAGCCGGTACGCCGTGAATTTCCCATGAATAGGTGTAAAACTTTGAATTTTGCAGTTCTAATACAACGTCATCATTATTGCAATGGAATTTAGATTTTTTTTCTTTTTTTAGTCCGAAACAAGATCGTATAAATTTTATAAAATTGCTCATTTTATTAAAATCTTGCAGTATCCTAGGAAACTACCATTAATATTGGTAGTGTTTGTTAAACAATTTCAATTGTAATTGTAATTGTGCGTTTTTTTATGGTGGCGGAATATCGTATATTTATTTTTTAGGTAGATTATTCAATAAAATATAATAATTAAAACAAAATATTGTTTTATTTATTACTAATTTTTGTAATTTTTTACAATAAAATATTGTGGTATCAATGTGGTACGTTTTTTTTTTTTGTAAATGTTGGTACCAAATAATTTTCTCTGGCTTGAGGTGATCACATACATTGGATGAAGAAGAGGGTAAGCGGAAGAAATTTAGAGATTTCGTCCCACACTTTATATATATATATATATATATATATATATATATATATATATTTTTTTTTTCATTATAATTCGGATTTGCTAAATCATATAATAGTTATTTATGTATCAACGGTGAAAATTGTACCTACCACTGGTGAAATTAGCGTTTCTGATCCTGAGCATGTTAATAACCAGAAACGCTAATTATACCATTGGTACATACATTTTTTTTGTACTACAAAGTACATTTAATTTTATATTCAAAAGATTAAACAAGTACATTTATATATCAAAACATCGTTTTGTAAAATCAAGTATTCACAATAAACAAAAATTATCATTTAGTTTTTATATCTAGAGAAAATTATTTTATTATGGCCCTAGGGCCAAAAACAAGTGTTTACGCCTACTTTTTTGGTTAAAACCTATCAATTTCGGCTCGGTTGAGCATAGAATTTCATATGATGACATAAATTCAATTTTTTTTTTCTATTTCACTCATGTTGCTATTCAACGCAGTCAGCGTAGCGATATGACCGTTGCACAAAACGCGAGCGCGGTAGCACTTGCATTGTCTTACATAAGCACAATCTGATCGCCTCCGTCCCCGCCAACGCCAGCTCTATTACTACCGCGTTGATGTAGTCTGTTTCAACAAAAGAAGAATTAATTCCCCTAACACTTGAAAAATTTTAAATGAGAAAATATTGACAGTAAACCATATTACATAGAGTTTTAAATGGTATTTAGCAATTAAGTAAATTGGCCGTCTTTGATATTTTCAACCAACTAAATACCTTATGCAGTATGGTTTTTATTATTTTACAATATATATAAAAGTCTTTAACTTTTTGTAAATTACACGTAATGCACTGCAGCATTATAAAATTATATGATTTCTATTCAGAATTTAAGAAAATCTATAATTATTATAATAATGAATTCCCTGTAGAACCTACTTCTGAAAATGTTAGAAATTGAAAATTTATTTACAATAAATTGCAAACTAGATTTAAATAAAATTATACAATAACAAATAGACAAGTGTTATTTTATGGTATATCCAGGTGCGATATGCACATAGAAATTGTAAAAAGAAACAGGGAATTTTGGAAATGCAGTATGAGTAAATTAGAACTTTTTTATTTTAATTATTTACTTCCAGAAATCTTCGTTCCTCAAAAAAAAAGTAATATGAAATTATGTGGCTAATTAAATAATATGCATATTAAATATGGTATTAATTGATTATTTAATTTTTGTGAGTTGTCATTAAAAATTATAGTAACATTAGATTAATTTAGTGGCAAAAATACATTAAAATAAATTTATGTTTAAAGAAAAGAGTCAAATATGTTCTTTTTTTAATTTTGCCAAGAAAGGTTCTTCAGTATCTCTGGCTATTAGAACCGGTACAATAAATTACAATTTTATTTATAATTCGTTTATAAAGTTTACTTTTGATTTAATATCATTTATAATTCTTTTATAAAGTTTATTTTTGATTTGCACATTGTAAAAAATATATCTAAATTTTTTTTAATAAAAGTTATTATTATGTTAAAGATTTACAATCTGTAATAAATAATTATTTATACTTTTTATCTGTCATATAGTTACTTGTAGAATATAGACTTTTTGTACTTTATTCTGTGACACACTGAATCAGATTTTGTAACAACAAATTTGTGACGAATTTATATAAGTATACATTTATAGTTTTACTTATTGTAAACAATACGTATATTAATTTTTATGATTTGATAGAGGTTATTATTTTTATAAATTTTTAGTTGTTTTAAAAACCTAATAAAACATAACATTTAACTAAATAGTTTTTATATCATATTTGTATTTCTTGTCAAGCGATATAATAACTGAATCTTACAAACACCAATTTGGGAAAAGTTACTTCGTTCTTAAAAACCCTACGTACTGAAGTTTAGATAACACAGGAACAGTAGGTACTAAATAAGAATGTCACTGAATATTGACAGGAACAGATATAGTGCCATGGCGGATGCTGAACTGGAATTTGGCAGCGGTATTAACTTAAAATTTCAACGAAGTTTTCTCAAGATATTCGTACAGTAATTTGGGTATTTCTCCAATTACAATTAAGTGATAGAAAATATAAGTAGTAAATCTTATAGAGAATAATTGGAGGTATGTATATTTATTTTTTCTCAATTTATAACGTGCAGGAATTCGATAAAATCTTATTTGTTTATATCAGAAAAAGTGTTGTTTACTCGAAAAATTTAAATAATTTTGAAATTTTTTTCCAAATAACTCCATGGATATAGTCATACACAATGTATAAAAAAAGATTTACATGAACAGGCGTCTAGAATAGGTAGAATTTTGGAACTAGATTTAAAGCTGTATTTTAATATTTTTGTTAAAATATCTATAAATAAAAATAAAAATTGTAATATGTCAACGTTATCTGATAGAATTTATATGAATACAACTGATTATAATAAGAAAACTAGAAAAATTAAATTTTAAACTATTTTTTAATAGAAATTAATAAATTTCAGTGAGAGTTATGTGTGTAAAATCATACAAACTTTGTGCCCCATTTAACAACAAATAAATTAAAAAATTAAAAATATTTTCGACCCACACCATTCTTTTATCTCTTTTCTATCGAAAGTACTGTTGGATGAAATATAATCCTTTGTTCAACAAAAGATATTTCAACACTAGTGATCCATTGTAACAAGTCAAAGTCAGCACATTCTTAGTGAATACAATTAAGTAAAGTAGAGCATGTTGTAATGAGGTCAAGTATTCTAAATAATATTCTTTGACGTAAGTAGCTAACTATTTGCTGACTTAGTACTTTTGTAATTAGATATATAGTAGCGTTAGGTCAGTTATAAGAGAGTCACAGAGTCAGATGCAGTCACATAGTCAGATAGTCAATACGAGAGTTCAGTACGAACTCGACAACACCAACCATGTAGTAAGTGTGAATAAATCTTTGTTATTTGTTGAACCAAATTGTAAGTACAAACTTATTTACAACAACCCTAGTACTTGTTATTTCTCCGGTCTGGCTTACAAATTGGTGACAGCGGTGGGATATTTTGTCAGATCAGGGTGGCCAATCGTTTTGGTCCACTCGTGGAAAAGCAAGTATTAGGAATCTTCAACAATAACAGTTGTATTCTCTCCGATACAAATGATGGCATCGATTTGCGAATTTTTTTTTTTCCAAACTACACGAACTAAATGTTTGGTAAATTGAGAAGCATGGATTCAATGACAACAAGCAAGTAAGTGACTCAAGAAAGATGTACGGCCAAAGAAGATCAAATTACATCGAGAGAAGACGCTCTGTACAATGTTACATTTGCAATGGCAACCACTATGACAGGCAGTGTCAGCAACAACATCAGCGTCAACGAGCGAATCACTATCCGAGGGAAGAAAATTACCATTATCATAGGGAAGAAAATTACTACTATCCGAGAGAAGAAAATTACAACTACCAGAGGGAAGAAAATTACAATTATCCGAGAGAAGAAAATTACAACTACCAGAGGGAAGAAAATTACAATTATCCGAGGAAAGAAAATTACAACTATCAGAGAGAAGAAAATTACCATTATCAGAGGGAAGAAAATTACAATTATCCGAGGAAAGAAAATTACAACTATCAGAGAGAAGAAAATTACCATTATCAGAGGGAAGAAAATAACCATTATCAGAGGGAAGAAAAATACAATTACCAGAGGGAAGAAAACTACAATTATCACAGTGACGATTACTACGACTACCAGAGAGAAGATGACAACACTCATTATAGAAGAAACCAAGTTCAGTGTTATAATTGCAATGGCAACCATTACGCCAGGCATTGTCAACGTGAGCGTCAGCATAAGCATCAGCGTCAGCATAATTATCAGCGTCAGCAGTCAAATTTTTATGATAATCATAAAGAAGAAGACATTGAAAATGATACACAGTATAATAGAAGAGAAGCAGAAACAACAGGCCAAACTAAGAAAAATACAGAAGAAATTGACGCGGAAGAATTAAAAGAGATGAAGGAAATTACGTGGTTCTTTAATATGTTAAGAATGGCGGAAATATCCGGTGACCAAGAGGCAGCTCTTATGATTTATAACCACTTAGATGGCATTCCGATGGACGATGGAGTACTAAGATGTTTTGGATGTAAGAAGCCTAAGAAAAAGTACTGTCTTTGTGAACAAATTAAAGAAAGAGAAAGAGAAAATATTGCTGAATTAGACAAGAATGAGGATGATTCCCAACAAGTGAGTTCAGAAGAAGACCGTAGCAGTGAAGAGAGACCTAATGACGCCGTGACCGAGGAAGCTCCGGAAATTTACGAGGTAAATAGGGAGGAAAAAGAAGCACCAGGGGTTAAAAATGATGTCTTAATAGAGGGTACGGGTATTGAGGAAATTTCACAAGCGGTTAATGTAGGAAATGACGAAGTTGGACAGATCAGCATTGAGTTCGAAAGCAGCAAACAGTTTCAGAGAAATAAAGAACAAAGAAAACAGTACGATAGGAAGAATCCACATCAAAAGAAGAACTCCACAACAGATGGCCAAAAGAAGAAAAGAAGTACGAGTAAACGACATTCGATATTTAGACGACATAAGCAGTACTACAAGAAGAAATTCAAACCAAATTCGACATTCACAAATAACCACAAGAAAGAACGAGATACGAGGTATAAACTTCAATTTTATTCTAGTGTTGTGCGTTATAAAATAAACATAAGACGATGGTGGTGTTTATTTGGACTATTTTATGGACGGTACAAGTGATAAAAGTGTTTTGTGTTTATGTATATTTAATTTAAAATTAGTAAAAATTAAGGTATAAAAAAGGGAATGTAACAAGGAAATAATAGTTAAATTATGTTTTGTGTAATATGTAAATTGTGCCCCTTTGCAGGAAGCAAATTGTTTGAAAAAGGGAGGAATGTAACAAGTCAAAGTCAGCACATTCTTAGTGAATACAATTAAGTAAAGTAGAGCATGTTGTAATGAGGTCAAGTATTCTAAATAATATTCTTTGACGTAAGTAGCTAACTATTTGCTGACTTAGTACTTTTGTAATTAGATATATAGTAGCGTAAGGTTAGTATTCAAGACAGTCAATATAGTCACATAGTCAATACGAGAGAGTGATTCAGAGCAGAGTGATGACGAGGGATTCAGAATACAGTAGTCGTTAGAGTTCAGTAGGAATTCGACAACATCAACCATGTAGTAAGTGTGAATAAATCTTTGTTATTTGTTGAACCAAATTGTAAGTACAAACTTATTTACAACAACCTTAGTACTTGTCCTTTCTCCGGTCTGACAAGAACCCATATAAATTATTTGTTAATTCTCCTTTAAATAAGGGAGGCTTACACCATGTTTTCATGAATTAGGTAAATGACACTCTTAAGATAGAAATGGAAGATTAAGATTATTAAGATTAAGATTAAGAATAAAAAAGGTTAAAGTTAATTTTAATTTACGACTAAGATTAAGTATAAGAAAGGTTTTAGTTTATTACAATTTCAATTATACATATTATGCAGTTGTATTATAAATAATAATGATATTAAATAAACAATATTAATATTGCGAATTATGAAAAATACTGATATACATACGGATGTGCATATGATAATTTGTTCAGGAAGTTTGATTTGATATTTATGTATCATAAAATATATGGGAATATACATATGTTTAGTATACAAACTATTTTGTTGCAATACATGATGGAAGCAGCATTTCGTAAGTGTAAAAAATACTTTTAGTAAGTATTTTTGTAATTAATTAATTAATTATTTAAAAGTTGTATTAATTTATTTTTTTTAGCCAACATATTGTAGTGAGGCTTCCACCGGTCGGAGCGTGAATTGTATTTGCGGACGACTTATCAGACATACCTGGTATAGTGCTCATATTATTAGCAGATAAGTTTACGTTTAAAAATGTCTGGACTCATGATGGTCGTATATTTGTTAGTTGTAAAAAAGGCGGTATTGATAGGAAATACTTAATCAACAATTATAGTGATCTTGAACTCAAATCATAAACCAGATATTCTTCATGGCACTTATTTCTTTTCGTTTTAAATGCTTTATTTCTTATGTTTTATTTAAATAAAATATCGCGGATTAAGCCAGAACATACTTAACCTTGGTTAATTCTTGATTAATTATATTGGTTTATTTTTGCAAAATTTGGTCGAAATTATCAAAAATCATATGTTTCTAACATGAATGTCATTGACCCCGGCATCACTTTGTTTACATGTGGTCATATTAATGTTAGATCGTTAAACTCATGTTTTTTAGAATTTAAGGATTTCTTATATGGACATAATTTTGATATATTAGCGGTTACTGAGACATGGATAAGCGACTCCTCTCCATCACATTTATTTAATATAAATGGGTATAATTTATTTAGTCTTCACAGATCTCATAAACGTGGTGGCGGTGTTGCTTTCTATGTGCGTAGTAATATTAATTGTAAAGTGGTGGGTACTCCTTTTGTAATTGATAATAATATCGAACATCTATGGATTCAGTTAGCAGTTCATAGTCGTAAAATTTTTGTTGGAGTAGTTTATAATCCTCACTCAGATTTCTACAAGGAACTAGATGTTTTAGATTCAATATTTGCTGAATTCTTACCGCAAGCCGATTATTTAATTTGCACCGGAGACATTAATATCAACTTGTTATTGAATGATGCCCGCTCGATGTGTTTTATGAATTTATTAAACGCTTATGGGATGCATCAGCTAATAAAAAGTTATACACGACCATCTTCTCAATCACTTTTAGATATTATTGCTATATCTGATAAGTCTCTTTGTGCACATGTTGATATTATTGATTGTACTCATTTTTCGGATCATAATTGCGTAACTTGTAGTTTAAATCTACCAAAACCTTCTATTCCAACGAAAATGTATACTTACAGAGATTTCAGAAATTTCAACACCGAGAATTTTTTTTGTGATTGTGAACTTGTTGACTGGAGCCATATTTTAACACTCAATAACATTAATGACAAACTAGCATATCTTAATTACAATATTATCACGTTATTTGACAAACACGCTCCTCTAAGGACTGTAAAAACAAATAAAAGCTACTGCCCTTGGATTACTCCGGTGATCAAAATTATGCAAAAGAAGAGGGATGAAGCTTTTGTTAGTTACAGAAAATTTAAAACTGTTGCAAAGCTTAATTATTACAAACAATTACGTAATGAAACAACAGCGGCTTTACGTAGAGAAAAACAGGCTTTTTTGGAGTTTAAAGTCAAGAATAACTTGAATAATTCAAGTAAATTATGGAATAGTCTTAAACGGTTGGGTGTTAAAAACGATAAAACATTTAATATTCCAAAGGAACTTTGTAATCCAGACAATTATGCTCAGTATTTATTTAACAAAGTTGGTACTTCAAATATAAATCTGGATACCAAAAATTTCTATTTAAATAATAACTATGGTGAATTGCCTGGTGAGCCTTTCACATTTAATTGTGTGGACAGTGAGGCTATAGAAAGAATTTTAAGAAAACAAAATTCTAATGCAGTTGGGATGGATGGCGTGTCTCTTAAAATGTTATTAATTATTTTACCCGCTATTGTGGACTATATTACCCACATCATAAATACATGTATTTTGGAAGGTGTTGTTCCCAGTATCTGGAAAGCTGCGATTGTAAAACCTATTGCGAAATTTGAAGGTTGCTCTGCATTCGAGGATTTGCGCCCTGTGAGTATTCTGCCTGCTTTATCTAAGGTTCTTGAGAGAGTATGCTTTGATCAATTAATGAAATATGTAAACGAAAATAGTATATTACCAGTCAATCAATCGGGATTTAGAAGCGGTCATAGCACAAACACGTGTTTATTGAATATTCTAGATTCAATATTAAATAACTATGATAAATCTATAGTATCGGTGTTAATTCAAATAGATTTTTCAAAGGCGTTTGACATGGTTGATCACGGTATGCTTCTTGCAAAATTGAAATACTACAATTTTTCTAGTAGTGCACTTCAGTGGTGCAAAAGTTATTTGGAGGGTAGATGCTTTCAGGTGTCTATGTCCTCGAATGTAGAGACTATAAATTCTCATGCTTTTCCTCTTCAGTGTGGTGTGCCGCAAGGTTCAATATTAGGGCCCTTATTCTTTTTAATATATGTAGCAGACATGCCTTCAGTATTTAATTTCTGTTCTGTGCATTCATATGCAGATGATACGCAGATCCTAGCATCTTTAGACCCTTCTGATATTAACAAGCAGTTTAAAATTGTTAACGATGAATTAGAAAAACTAGTATCGTGGATTGGCAACAATGGACTAAAATTTAACGTTACCAAATCTTCATTGTTGATATTTGGTACTAGCATCATACCTGATATTATATTGGACGGCGTTCTGTTACAGCGTAGCTCTGTTATTAAAATACTGGGACTCTACATTGATGAAAATTTGAATTTCCGTGAGCATTTAAACAAGAAACTAACAGCTGCTCGCATTAAACTGCGTCATCTATATCACTATCGTACAGATTTAAGCTCTCCGATCAAGCTACACCTTATTAAGTCCTTGGTCTTGCCATTGTTTGACTATTGTGCCTGCACTTACGTTCCAAATCTCACGCAATCTGATAAAAATAGAATAACCCTTTTACAAAACTCCTGTTTAAGATATGTGTATGGTGTGCGTAAGTATGACCACATTAGTTTGTATCGTAAGCAGGCTAAGATAAAATTGATTGAAGATCGGGTAAAAATAGCGTATCTCTGTTTGATACACAAAATAAGGCAAACCGGCACTCCTTCATATTTATGTGACAAATTAGTACTTAAATTCTACAATTATTCTCTTCGTATAAAAGAATTATATATTGTACCAACTTTTTGTAAAACTAAATTTAAGAATTCTTTTTCTTATCTGGCGCCCACTTTATATAACACCGTTCCGCCTTCATTAAAATCGCTATCTCTGTGTACTATTAAATATCATGTAAATAATATGTTCTAACCTGTAATAATTTTAACCAAATGCTATTTTGAAATCCACAATTTTAGATCAGTTTGTAAAGATTCTGTTATAATTTTTCGCTGTTTGTTAATTTGTTCGTCCTTTGTATCTCGTTGACATTATTGTTATTTTCTTTTGTATTTATTATGTATGGTTGGGTGGTAGAACAGCCTTGGCTGAACCCTGCCTTTGACTTTCGTCAATAAATATTATTATTATTATTATTATTTATTTATGATGTCCGCCCTTCATAGAATCACAGAAACTATAATTTTTTCACTACTCGTCTCAAATCTATTTTTTTCGACCCACCCGAATATATACATATATATATGAAATCGTAGTTTTCAGCATTCGCATAAAAGTCGCTGATGACGTCACACCGCCGGCATTTTCCCGTTGAAAGCACCTTGGTATCATTGTAAAAAGAAATTAATTTAGAACCTTATTCCACCAAAATATACGGAATATTCTATTTGAAATAACAAACATGAATATTTTTTCGGGAAATAATTTGTTTGCACTAATTTATAGACAAAGTTCTGTAAGACAAGTCTTATATTGTGTGTATTGCTGAACATTGGCTAAAAAGTGAAGAAATTCATTTCTACAATATTTAGAAGCAATATTATACAAGTTACTCAAAAACACTAAGTATAAATTAATTATTACAGGTGATTTTAAAGTAAACTTTTCAGACCACAGTAAACAAACAATTAATCTATTAAATGTAATGAAATCTATTGGTTTACACAAAACTATTTATACTTACACAAGAGTAACAAAAAGCAGTAAAACATGCATAGATAATTTGTTTGTTAACCTGAAGTCAAATTTGTATGAAGCAAGTGTGCTAAATCCTCACTTATCTGACCATTATGGTGTTTTGTTGAATGAGAACGTGCAAAATAAATTTGAAAATTATGAGTATTAAATTCAGCAAATAACCAAAATTGGTTTATAATTATTTAAAAACATATTGAAAATATAAATTGGAACTTGATTTTCACCAACAATAATCCAGAACAATGTTACAATTTGTTTCACGAAACCTTGTATAAATTTTTTCAATCATGTTTTCATTACAAAAAAATTTAAAACAATAATTATCTTTCCAGTAAAAGTAAGAACAAAAACTGCTAACAACTGAATTGTTCTACATTAAGGAAACTTTATCCCTTCTCTACGATCAGTTAAAGAACAATTTAGATGATGCTTTTGATATAATGTATAAAAACTATAAAAAATACTACAAGTCCAAGATAATTGAAGCTAAATATGAATTTTAATAAAAACTTAACTGCAAATTTTAGCCGTAACAGCAAAGTAATTTGGACAGCTCTAAACAAAGAATTGCAAGCAAATACTTTAAAAAATAAAATGAATAATAATATAACAAATCAGGGTTTCAATTTATATTTTGCAAACTCTACCAAACAAGTCATAAACTCTTTACCACAGCCCACCAATTCGGTACAAAAACTAATTTCTAAAGATAAAATTAGCATTTTATCTAGAACCCACAAATGAATACGAAGTTGAAGTAGCGATTGACCATTTAAATATATATATATATATATATATATATATATATATATATATATATATATATATATATATATATATATATATATAATTATTTGTATTTATTGGACAAACTGCGATATTTATTTAATATTAGGGTTCATTATTATTAAAAATTAATAATTATTCAGAAGAAGAAAAATTGCAAATAATTAAGTAGCTTATTCTAACCACAGGTTACGACAAATTCATGACTGTATTAGCGCTATATAGCAGCATCACGATATTCCAGGGAACTGAATGTAAATTTTTCCTACAACTGTGCGATTTCTTTGTTTTTGCGGAACTATTATTGCCTTGGATACGTATGGAAAGTTGATAAATGCAGACCACGTGCGTTTCTGTAAGCAAAGAAACACTAGTACGGAAAGTACCTTGTTACGCAACTGTCAAAAGAAAGTTGTGTTGAGAGCGATTTAAATTTCGCGCCGAGCGCGGAATTCATATCTTGGACACAGACGGTTATGGAAGAAGAAGATACGGTGAGTCAGCGCTAGTAAATATGCAGTATTTTATTTTGACGCTTATAAACATAACCTTAAATTACAGTATATTTAATCTGTACCCAAGTAATGAAAAGAACCGAGCAAAGTAAAATATATCGATAAATGGTTTTATTTTAGGAGTAAGTGAAATACATAATATATATTGTTAGCATTAACACAGTTGTTACAGTTGCTTATATTGACATAATGTAAAGTGGAAACGTTAGTACTGTCTAAAGAAACATTGATTTCTTCCGTACCTTTTCATATTATTAACAGTAATATTATTGAGAACAATTTCGGAGGCTTTATAAGTACCAGCATCAGGTTGATTGTCATTGTTGAAAATAGATGCAACATAGCATGATCCGGAGCTTCAATTATCTTTGGAGCTGTTTATGATAATGAAGAATCACTCACTGTAGTATTCCAATCTAGACGATTTTGAAGAAATAATCTTGAAGCTAGTGAAATATTTTAAAATAAAGTACAACAATGTGCAAGCAATCAACAAACAAACCATAACAAAGCCGTAAAACATCGTTCTCGTGTAATATCATTAAAACTTTATTAATTTTGATAATATTTTAGTGATTTACTAAATCGCACAGTAGTAGGAAAAATGTTGTTTATAACACGTGTCGAAGAAGGTTACTTGCTCGTGCAGATTCTGCACTTGCACGTAACAAGCCTTTTTCGGCATAATAATAACTATTTTGTACTTGCATCATTCATAATAATGTTTACATAACCTTGGAATTCGATGGAAAGTTTGATTTTATGCACTAGTGCGCAAAGTAATTTTAAACACCCATTTTATATGATTTTAAATTTTAACTATTAAAACACTATTTGTACTTACTTATTTTCAGTAATATATAAAAGAAATAGAAACATTAGCTTATAACGCCATCAAACAGACATATTTTAACAAACTTTACGAGAAAAAATGAACAATTTGTTGTCAAATAACAAATGTCAATTCATGGCATACTTAGTTGTCAATATAAATTCACGCTTCAAATTTAATAAATTTCCTCATTATCCATCATATAATTTTTGCTCGTTACAAAAAGCATTGTACAAAAACACATATTTTTAGAGTTTTAAATTTACATACATACATACATATCTTCACGCTATATCCCATGAAATGGGATAGCACGAACCCTAAAATCACTTATAAAACATTCACTCATTATATTCATCAAATAATCAGCCCTCGTCAAATATTCTTATCCAAACACACCACCCTCACTTTAACCACATTCATATAGATCAATTAATCGAATAAGATTTTATTTAGAAAAGAAATATCTATTTAGTACGTAAAAACGTATTTAGACAAAATTCTGACATTGACATAAACATTCCCATTCCAACATACCACCCTCTGTTCATCTACACTCATAGGTCCCCTCCTCGTAAACGTTACGCATTTGTTCATCTCTTGTTTTTAATTCCATGGCTATTACTGTTAATTTCTGCAGTTATGAAGCATTCAATATTAATTTTGTTTATCTATTTCGGTGTTCTTAAAGGCAAATGCAGCTAAGCGTTACACCGCCTAGCGGTAATTTTTAGAACTACTGTATCCAGGACTCATTTTGAACTGTATTATATATTAGATACAGATATTTTGAAATATTTTCGGTGTATTGATAAAATATATAATGTAGAACGATTATTACTGCGTACCAGGATATAAAAAAAACATCCAGATGTATCTTTTCATGTATTACCAAAGAAAGAAATTCAAAAAGCTAAATTTGAGACAAAATTTAGGGTTGCCGAATTAATAGATAAGCATGCAGTATGGATTATGGGTTTAAAAATAGGGAAAAAATATTTTTACGACAATTGTCATGGTGATAAATAATAACCTTTATTATTCCATATGAAAACAGGTATTTTTAGTCCTAATGAAACAAATAATTATTTTTTTTATGGTAAGTAGTTAATCAATTAATATGTAAATTGAACTGTTGCCAAATAAAATTTTTCACTGTACATCTCAAACGAAATGCAATAATACCTATGAATTTGACAATGGCAAAGAAAACATAATAAACAAATTCAAAATAGTGAGAGAATTTTGAGAATGAAAAAATCCATTGAGATGCAAAATTTCGGATAAAGTGAACATTAAAACGCTACGCATAATAATGTCAAAATAGATCAAAGTCACGATACAAATACAGTAGAAGAGACAGAAACAATAGATACTATCATAAATTTAGTAAAGAATCAACCGAACACGTTTAATGATTCTGAAATACAAGTAAATACACCAGAAAGTTTTACTGTCGTACATTTAATATGTACAGAAAGAGCACTTAACTATTGCAGGCTAAATTCAATAGATTTAATATATAGTGACAATCGTGTAAATAAATTATATATAACAGAGAGAGTTATTTTGTGTTTTATAATATTAAAGTGCGATTTAAGTTTCGTAGTTTTAAAACGTCAAAAATCTATCCTGGATACAGTATACAGTAGTTCGCTAAGTGTTCTAGACGGCGCAGCGATCTTAATTTTACTTGCCTATAGCTCTATAAACGCACTGTAAACACGTTGCTAAGGAGATCTATAAGCGCACGGTTTGGGCGCTATTTATTTTATAGGAATGGTATGAATGCTCTTAAATCTGACAGATGAATGATACATAACCTCAAAATTGTAAATTATTGGTGTTGAAATATTACTAACAGAATATGCTAGAATCAGAAAAAATGAAAAACATTCACAGTACAGAAAAAAAATTGATTAATTGTCAAAAAATATGATATTTCAATTATCTGTGTTATGAGAAATGCTACCAACACGAATAATAAAAAACACCAACTTATATTTTTGACAAGTCGCTGTATTTGAAAACCTAAGAGAATTATAAAATTACCTAAATAGAAAAAATAGTATAAATAACACGTTTCAAAAGGCCTGTTAACGCACTCGTCTTTCGTAAAACTCGCCGCAAAGCGGCTCGTTTTCCAAATTTGGACTCGTGCGTTAACAGATTGCCTTATGAAACTAGATCTTTAATATACTATTATTGATTCGCTTTACAACTTTTATTTGAAAGATTTTTGTCTAAAATAATTAGGGAAAAAATTTGAGTGGAAAAACTGATTTGCAATGTTGTTTTTTTAACTTTATTATGTTATTATTAACTAGTTTCACAAGAAATTCCCATTTTTTCGACCTGACAGAATTAATATTTTCTAATATTACTCAATTTAGTTTATATCTTAACCACAAAAGAATAAAGCAACTTCCATATTCATCATGGTTGAGCACAGAGCGAACTAAGCATGTTTTTCGTTTAACAAAGAAAAAACTTGTCTCCAAATTGTACAAAACTGTTCTTGTGTGATGCGATAATAAAACAAACATATTGACAGATAGAAACTTGGATTTTATTTATAAATGTATAGAAAATAATATGTCACTAAAATAACAAATAAAATAAAATACATTATTCGTATATTTTTATGTTTTACAGGAAACATTTACACATATATTATTATTTTTAACTTGTAGTATAGTATTTAACCTCTAAACAGGATGTGTGACCCAAATAGCTCATCATTATCAAGTTGTTTGTTTGAAGACATGGAAAGAGTGAAATGTGCAAAAATTGTACACTTTTTAATCATTCAAGCCACTGTCATCATTTTAATTTGTGTTCACATTTAACCCACTGTCTATTTCGTTTAAACAAAATAAGTTAAGAATAATAAGCCAATTGCTTGGTAAATTCTGTTTTCTTATTAATATTATGTAGAATAAAATTTAAACTGAAGATACAAATATTACAGAATGCGGATAACTTATATCTTCGTGATGTTCACACAGACATCAAACACATCGTTCCACCAGCAACACTCGTCTTCCTTAATTACGATGCGCCAATCATACCAATTATTGTACACTGCATCAGGCGTGAAGGTGTGCGCGTGTCTAATGGCGGGATTAGTGACCCGCACCGAGCACCGAAACTCACTCAACCGCTCACTTGATACCGAGGTGTAAACATAGAATTCAAATTGTGATTGACCCATGGAATACTTACACACCGCGGTGCCTACAACACTAGATACGAAACAGTACTTGTATTGACGACCAGTCTCAGTTACCCACCACGTGGAGCCGGCTTGATGCGTGATGTCCTGGTGCGCAGAGCCGCAGTGCGCGGACAACGAGCCTCGAGACACCACCACAGAGCATATGCAACACTTGATGCGCTGCTGGCAGAAATACAACTCGTGTTTCCAGCACTTGTCGTCGATGTCGGTGTGTGCGCAGCCTTTGCTGCAGGCTCGCCTAGCTGGGACGCAGCGCTTGCATCGCCAACCATTGTTGTCGCGGTACAGAAACACCGTCACCTCCGCCTTGCACTTTCCGCACATTTCCATCGCCCTCGCCAGCTGATCGACTGCGTCGCTCACCCTCTGCTTCACCGTCACGTTGAACGTGGTGTCGTCGAAGCCGCCTAGCACATCCAGGAGGCTGTTGATATTCACTGCTAATGAAGTGTCTTCCTGGATCGCCAGGCAGCCTTGAGGCGCCACTTGTCCTTCTTTTATCAACTGTTCAGTACCGCGCTTGATGTCTAAAATAAAGTAGAACTTCGCAGCCTCCGCAGACGCCTCCAGCAACCGAACTGCGTGGAATATTTTGCCCGTTGTCACACAAACTTTTGTGTGCAACAAGAACAGCAAGTGAAAGGCAGAGATGATGTAGTTATGCAGACTGGCCTTGGTGATGTCGTGTGTGAGGCTGCAGGGGTTCTCGAGCACGCTGTCCGGGTGCTGGTCGCGGCAGTGCGCCAACATGGCCGCCCTGGGGCCCAGCCAGTCGCAGCCGAGCACCGGGCAGACATACTCCCGGTGCTCGCACACTTCCTCGTGCGCAATCACTTCTGCTTCCTGTACAAAGGGCACCGTCTCGGGACAGCCCAACTCCTGGTTCTTGCACGGGTACTTGAGCAGCTTCGCCGTCGCTTCGTACTGAGTATTTCTAGTGGCCGGGCGCTTGGGGGTGTAGCACCGGCCACAGGCCGCAGCTCCGTCGTGCTGCAAGTACACGGGGCCTCGAGACAAGTACGTCTCACAGCTGCTGCATTTTAGTTCGGCTAATATGTCATCTGGAATCTCCATTTTGATTCAAATCACACTCATTCAACCTGCAACAAAAATAAAATAATATAAATATTTTTTTATATAAATTGTGTTTCTATTTTGATCAAAATGTAAAAATAAAATATCAATTTTTTATCCCCTTCATTTTAAAAAAAAAACTTAATTCAAAGGAAATGAATTAATTTAGAAACAAACTTCTAAAAGTAAATAATATTTGTTCAAACTTGCGAGTAATTGTCTATAGCACTGTACTTGTATGATACTATTTACCATTTTGTAAAGCAAGTTTGTTATAGTTATAGTTATGTTAAAATCAGAAAAAAATAGTTATTTATGATACAAGCGTGTGAAGTTCTAAAAATAAATAATATTGGATGACATTTGCGAGTACTTGTCTTAGCACTCTAGTTGTAAAGCACAGTATTCGATGTTTACTATTTTGCTATTCATAGCAAGTTTGGGATAAAATGCAGTATCATTAGCCAATTTCTAAAATTTCCCCCACCACTATAATAAAATTTACTTATCAGTGATTCTAAACCTTTTTCAGATATTTGAAGCTCATCGCAAAGGAGTATAAATGTCATAAATGTATTAAATTGACAAAGACTGAGATAAGGTTTGGTTAGGTTAGAAAGAATTATTTTTTATTTCCTGGTAATAGTAGATTACATCATGCTTGAGGTTCGAAGCTAGAAAATATTTTTCAAATAAGCGTTTCGAAGCACTGGTTTATTTAGTAATTTTTAGGGAGTTTTGAAATTCACAAAATTTTACCAATCTAAAATTACATTTTTTTAAATTGGTCAATGATACTGCACTTTTACCCAAGTCTGTTATAGTTAATAAAATCAGAAAAATAAAGTTAATTATTAAAAATTAAGAAAAAATTATAATAAAATTTTCTCGTTGTTTTTTATTTACTAATTACAAGTAATGACGATGTTTCGAATCTTGGTTAAATGAAACTTTTGACTAAAGGATGTGATATTCTTTTATTTTAAACTGTTTCATTATCCATAATATAATTTTTGTAAAGGAAACTTATTTAATCTTTCGACTTGATAATGAACCAAACCAATGTTCAAAATGTCGTCATTACTTCTAATTAGTAAATAAAAGCAAGGAAATCCAAACAATGAGGAAACTTTATAATCATTTTTCTCCATTTACAATATTCTTCACGACTTAACTAATCCTCTCCATAAAGTTATTTATGATACAAGTGTGTGAAACAAGGTTTTTATGAGTTGCGAGCCTTAATCTCAAGGAGTGTATAAAAGCCTTTCACTAAAGCCTGATTTATAGATTGCATATAATGGAATAGAATAAACAGCACAAGAACAGGAAATAACCAAATTTTAGTTCGTGTCTATTCTATTCCATTCCTATGTCGGTCGTGTAATTCCGATACATTTCGTTCTATTTCGGTTGAAATCTTTTGTCTTTTGTCATTTGTGACATTTGTATTTTAAAGCAATGTTATTTATTCGAATATTTTGTAGTTACAAAAAATATGCTTGACGATTATCGGTTAGTAGAATTAATAGAAAAATACTTTATTTATCATTTTTTTAAAATATTTTTCAAGAAGACTGCAATTATTTTTTGCTTTTATTTATTTGCCGAATTCTACTACTCCGTTTACGTCTTAGTTTTGTTTATTAAATTTGTAACAAATATAAAAATTCCCTATAGCATGTCCTGTACACCCCAATTTATATACTAAGTTAATTTTTATTTTTCTTAAAACTGCAACTTTCAACTCATCAAATTTTCATGTCACTTCATTACGATGAAGTTTGTAATAGTCATCTAAAATACCAGAATGAACATAGCTATTTTAATGTAAAAATGACGTCATTCTATTCACTGCTGTTCCTCTCTGTGCAATCTATAGATTGTGATTACAAATTTCTATTCTGTTCCATTGCATTCCTTATTCTATTCTATTCCATTCTATTCTATTCTATGCAATCTATAAATCAGGCTATACTCGTGTCATACAATATTTTATCTACAAAAAATTAGCTAACTCTTTAAATCAAAATAATTGTCAAAATTTTGTTGAATCCAAATAAATTAATTATTTCTCACCGATAAGATTGAAAAATTGCAATTTCACGGCGTACAACGACAAAAGATACACACAATCACTTAGTTGGACCTTTGTTGTATTTGCTTGCAACGTATTTTGTTTACTATTTGTCGTTACTAGGATACTTGTTAACAGAAATCGTTTAATAATGAAACTCTTATTTAATTTACATGTCTTTTGTATTTTTACAAACAATTTATTTAATGTAACACTTCACACACAATATTTTGTTTAACAATGTGTTTATTTTATTAGTTTTTTTTACAATGATATGTTTAACTATTGGTTCCATTAAAAGAAAAGTTCGAGCACTGAAAATGACAAAAGTGTAAACAGCTGTTCAGTGTGCAACATTAAATTTTGATTTTGACATTTTATTTTTTTCGTGTGTATTATACTTTGTTTGTTGTGCTTCTTTTATTTGTCAGTGATTCATAATTATTATAAACAATTTTTATACAAATTTATAGCGCCTGATCGAAGCGCCATCTTCAATTAAAGCTTTTTTTTCAGGTGTTGAAAATAAAGTAAATTTTTCACTTTTTGTACTATTTAGCAACAAAAATTATTTATAACAAACAAGGAATACTAATAAATAAAACAAGCAAAACTAAAATTTGACGTTGCACACTGAACAGCTGTTCACGCTGTTGTCACGTTTTCTCGAGGTTGGCTTCGTCACGTGACTGCCTGCGACCTATTCGCAAAAAATAATTTCAATGCAATAATTAAAGAATATTAAGAAGAATATATTTATTATGTATGGATGATATTATATAGCACGTTGAGGAAGAGCAGGTAAATATGAAAAATTATCTCATGTCCGAAAATAATGACAAGTACCAAAGCTCACGTTCTTTATATTATGATAAAATTACAATTTCGAGTTTGGAATTTTTCAAATTGTAATTGGTTGTATATGTTTACATTGAAATCCTAGCGGAATCCTGGAACTCAGGAGGATGTGATTGAGAAGACACAAGCAGCGAGCATTTACTTCTTTTTGAGTCATGAATTTGTTTGTCACTGGCGCTTGTTTACATACGGTTAATAATGGATTGTTATTCACTAAGGTTATCAATGCAAAATGTCACCTTTAAAGAAACTCAAGTCTCTATTTATTGAATTGTATATTTCGCTGGATGCAATACTCCGTACGGTACATTTTCCGTCTTAGTTTTAATTCTTGTAGGAGTACAATTTTCTAAATCACTTTCAGTAAACACTAGTACAAAAACTCAAATGGAACTTCAAATAATAAAAACAATGTTTAAAAATACAGAGTGATCAAAAGGAATTATTACAGTTGGCAATAAAAAAAAAATTCTTGAAATTGGTAAACCTGATACATAACTTCATTTCCTGTTGTTGACAGTGACATTTAAAAATTAAAATTTGAGTACATTTATTATTACATTTATTTCTAAATTATTTCTATTACTTAAAAAGTGAAAATTCTATTAGCTGTCAGACTCCTGACATAACCTATTTGTATTTATTAGAAATGTTAAATAGTATTTCCGCCTTTTCCGCCTTTATCTGACGTTGTGCCAACTGTGGAATAAAAAGATCTCTGGAATTGTTTTGCCAACTATAACAATTCTTTTTGATCATCCTGTAGTATATTGTACATCTAGGGAGAGAAATGGATGTTTTTTCATGAGGTGCAATTTATAACCTTGGGCTTCGCCGTCTGGCACTAAAAAAATACATCTCGGTATATACACTATTCTTTTCACGGCCCAAGAAAGATAAAAACGAATAAAGTAGTTTTAAATTGTAATTTATTCATATTTTTAATGACATTCATTAATTTTTAAATTTTTAATAGTTTTTGACAAAAAATAAAACTCCTTGACAACCGCGAAATTTTATTTAAACAAGTTACATTACATTTCTAAAATAGAATACCAAGAATACAGCGAAGAATCTCCGAAAGAATCCCAAGAAATTGTTAATGCAGCTTTTCGCAGCTGTTATAACCTTATTACCAACGAAATATATAAAGATGTGCGATGCATCCTATAACCGCATCAGAGAATGTTGTGCCGAAAAAATTATCATAGGTAATATGCCGACAGAGCTCGACAAACCAAAGTAAAACACTTGGTAGCCACACCACTAAATAGATTTTTTTCACACACTTTATTTGACGTGATAAAACATTTCACTGATTTTGAGAGACGTGAAAATATAATCAATATAAAAGTCGATAAATATGAAGTGCAAAAATAACATAAAAACCTCGTGAGATGAGTTTTTTCTTTCTTGGTAGGTATACTATTAAAACTAATTAACGCCAACACTATACATTTTTGAAAAACCAACACAGCGTTATTTTTGCTCTAATTTAACCGAAATAGTATCTCTTACAAATCTCGAGATCCCAGTAGTGACTTTCGTGTAGCATACACTCTACATGGAAAATGCAGGAAAATAACAAAAATACCAGTAATAATCTAAAATCATGACGTATGAAAAATTGTGATTACACATCGATCGACTATAGATGTATGATGACAGAGTTACAGAATAGTGTCAATATTATCAATATATTTTAACAAACTGTCTGGTGCATTTATTTAAAAATATCAATTTTAATTTGTATATAATTTTTAACTGTATTAATATGTTGTTTGCAAGTATTTTGTCAGCAAACTAAGTAATTGAATTTACTTGTCAATAAAAATACCGACGAGCCGCAACTGATAACAGATAATCAATACATCCATCTTGGATGATTTCAATAAAAAACATGTACATTTGCTAATACTTACAGGTATATCTATCAAGCAGCCAGCCACAGAGAGTATCACACAATAGTGTTCTTAACAAATTGAAAAATATTGAATTACAACACTTAAAAACACTAAATATAACACAAACAACACATGTTTCTATCAAGCACAGCAATAGCGTATCGTGACGACGCAAATGGACAGCAGAGATGCAGCCCATGTGCGCATGCTCATAGAAGCTATTTGTAGTGTTGCAAACCTAGTAGTTAACTCACTAAATCTAGTAAACTCTCAAACCAACCATAAGTAGACAAATTCTGCCGTATTCAAGTCAATGCAGTGTTATGAAGTAGAAAGAGTTAGAGTAACTGGTGGGTGAGGCGGGTGCGGGGTCTATAACTGTTGTCGGGCGACTGCTTTCGATATTTCTTACATTTTTTTTCCGGAGTTTTATTAAAAACCAGATGCACTAAAACTCCAAATTCAATAACTAAGTGTCATAATTATTTTAATAATTTTTTTATTACTGTTATTAATTCAAATGATAATTATTCTTCAGAATTACCGTTATTCTTGAATTACATTGTCAATAAGTATGTTGTTCAATTGCTTTTTGTACTTGCTACATTTTTTTCTGAGTTGTTTTATAAAACAAATTTCTTTAATTCTAATATAATATTGAATAATTGATAGTGGATTGATTTTGTTATTTATTATTGTTAATAATTAATGGGAGTCATCCATTCTTGAGAATTATCGTTCTTCTTTTCAGGGTTATGTGTTAAACTAATGCATTCTAATATAACAATTAATTATTGAGGGTTTCAAAATTTTTTGTTTGTTCATTTTGTGAATTGGGACAACTGCTTTTAATATTTGTTACATTTTTACAACTTTTACAATTCCAACTTCGAATTCGGTCAGTAAATCTTAATTTCTTGAGTTAAATGCTTGTCGTCTTCATTGTTTGCTGCCCGTCATTTTTTGTCCATTCGAATTGAAAGATTTTGTTCAGACAATCCTTTTCATTTCTATGTTGAAATCAATCATTGAGACGAACTTAATTTTCTTGTTTCTGATACACGTTTTTGCCTTCGAATTCGGTATCTTGCAGTCTTCTGTAAAATGTGTTTTACAAACGACAAAGGCAAATTTAATAACTAAACACGTCTTTGTTGTGAGCTGGAAATCTGAATTTGTTTAAATTGGAATTATTTTCACAGCTTGGAAATCCTACCTGATTGGCGTTTCAAGTCAGTTGGCTAGGTGTTACTTCTATCAGTATCAAATATGGTTACTAATGTTTTCTTGTTCAATTTTTTCTGAGAGTTCATAAATTTGAAACTAAATAAAATCCTACATGATCAAGATTTATCTTGATTATCTAGGTGATTTACTCTTATGGGTAACATTTTATATAATTTCTCATATTTTATCTTTTGATCTACTTTTTATGTTGCTTTAAATTTCTTGTAGAAAACTATGGGTAAGTAGTTTTTTTTTTATTTATTTCTTCCTGCGAGTTCAATAATTAGAAATTAATTAAAATCATACATGATCAAGGTGTAACTTGATCATCTAGATGAACAATGTAAAATATATTTATAAATGATTATTTTTACAAAAAATACTTCCTCTTAAATAATATAAGTTTCACCTGATCCTGTTGGTCCCTGGCATTATTGGAAGAATTTAGAGATTAATCAAATGATGATAATTTTATGCTAAACCGGACATTTCGTTGTCACATAAAGGGTTAATTTCTGGTGTCGAAAAAATTCATTTCTTTCTGTCGATTCTATTTTCTAGTAAATATATTTCTTCCTCTAAAATCGATTCTATTATTTGTCATTAAGAAGATTCATAATTATAACCAAGGGAGAAGATGCGAACAATATTTCGTTGTGGGGTTGTTCCATTTTAATGTCACACTATGAGATTTTATCCATTTGTCTATAAATTCAGTTCTTTTCTGTACATTTTTTGTTAAATTCTTTTTGTTCGTAATTTTTCGTTATCTTTTTGAGGTGTTGCTAAGAACAAATGCAATACAACCGCTTCAATTTTGACTTTGAATTCAATTTTGAATAAGTTTTATTTTCATTGGTTTCTTATTTTTTTTTATAAATAAGAAAAATAGGAAAAAATGCCCAACACTTGTCAAAGTTCCATAAAATATTACAGCACATTTGAATCAACTTATTAGGTCATCATCAAACGCGTCTATGGTTAAAGCTGAACTGACCAGCCGTTTGCTAATTAGTTGATTCAAATGTGATGCAATTCCTCATGGTAAGTTTGCATGTTATGCACCTGATTTGATACACAGTAGGAGGCAACATTTATTTTCATTCTTCATGTGGTCGCTTACGTACTAAAAGATAAACAATATTAGTTATGCATATGTAATCACATCCTCCAGATGCCGAAGTTTGTTCGTCCTTTTCAGCTTTTATACACTCGTGTGTCTGTTGGACGTTGTATTATTATTAATATTTGGCAATATTAGTTACTAATTATTTAAATCCTGCTCGATCGACATCTTCTAAGTTGGTTGGCTATTCTATGTGTTTTTAAGATAAATCTTATTTATTTTCAAAAAGAACTTTTCATTTTATTTACGTTTATTGAAAATTGAATTATTTACAAAATCCTACTTGATTCGCGTCTGTTAGTTGGCTAGGTGTGATATTATTAAAATTGGTAGTTCCTTAGCATGACCATTAGCTGTGCTAATGGATTTTGATTAGTAAAAGTCACAATGTATAGATATAACAAACTAAATTAAAAATAATACTTATGTAGAATTATCACAAACAACAACATTTTTGCTTACTATCTTATTTGCTGTTGACAAAATTTTTTTTCAAGGAACTAAATATGTGGCTTTTTTGTTCCATGTTTAGATTTTTTGCTTAAATCCTATATTTGACTTCGTTTTAGAGATCGTTGGATAGGTGAATCTCTAAAATTTGATACATTTTTAATTCGTCATAAAATTCCGTAATACCGAAATTGAAGGATTATTATTTTCTTTTCAGTATTTTCTTGTTATATGTGAACATTTATTTGTTTATGTTGAGTTAAATATACTCGTTATTCAAATCATATTTTTTTGCCATCTCTTTCCAATTATGTCTTACAACCACATCTTTTATCATTGCATTTGCACCGTCTGTCGGCACATTTAAAAGTGCAATTACATTTTATTATATCCTAAAAATCATTCAACAATATTACTATTTACAAAAAGAAATGAAGTAAAATCTGTTTAATGAAATACTACATTCTGCGATTTGGTTATCGTTTACACCATAGATTTTAAATGTCTTCAAAAATAAATCTAATTGATTAAGGTCATCATCTAGGTCGTAAGTGCATATTCAGGTTGTACTCCATCATGTTAGAATCATGCTTGTTCAAGAAAATTCCCGAGAACATCGTCACATAATTTCGATAAATTATGTTGCAGAATTATGTTCATTCATCCGTTGTGAGAAAATAACATCAACACGTTGACTACCGGACATATTTTTGCATTTTACTCGATACATTGGAAATGTGTAACAAAAAAATATTTCCTGAAGCCGTGTACTCAATTTACTATTGTTATGCCATTCATTTTAGTATTTTCAATATTGAAAAATATGCTGCAATAGGTTAGATATTTAATTTATTACCACTCCGTTTTATGGATCTAAGTGGCCCTTAGATTGATATGTTTCATTTTAGCCTTGATCTCGATTAAGTCATGTGCGTTTGTCGTTTTAAAGAATTTTGGATGGGTGAATTTCAAAATACGTAACTTATTTTCGTGAATACTGGGGTTGAAAGATGGACTGACACGTCCACTATTTCAGAATTTGTTTGTCATGATCAGTTCTAAGTTTGATAGTATTGAACAGATAAAAGTTTAACTAGTTTAGAGTATGAATTCGAATCATATGATTTGCAGTAAAATTTCTCCTACGAACAAAAAGTATTATAACCAATAAACATAACGTTTTTCATGTCTCCGAACTGTATAGGTTTTTAAAATATACCTGCCTTGTATTGCAGCACGTCCGGTTCATACGATATATTATTTACTGAGTCACTAAAGTTGTAACGTAACTATGTCCTCTTTGAAGTGAACACGCTTTACGAGGTGCTACCCAAAAGTTCCAGAACTCTGTGTGCAACGCTTGTAACTACTGTTGTGCACCGATTTGACGCTAAATTTCAGCACTAGTAAATGCTATGTTAGATGAACAAAGGAAATATCATGTTCTTCTACCAAAGAAAAGCAAGTTTACCACACTGATTGTTGAAGATGCACATATTACAAATCTGCAAGCTGGCTCACAACTGCTCTCATCACTTCTACATCAAAGGTATTGGATACTGTGTAGCCAGTGTAGTCAGGTCAACCGATATTTCGGTAGATCTACCGAAAATTCATGTAATCGATCGAACTACCAAATTTTGTTTCAGATCTACCGAAAATTTATGTAATCTATGAAACTACCGAATTTTCTACCGAAAATTCCTATTAACAATAATAAACATAGGGATAATACTTTTAGTTTCTACTGTGCCATCTAGTGGTAATAAAAACTAGACGTGTTTATTAACTAAAAGTTGTTTCATTTTATGATATAAACCTATTAAAGTGTTTAAATCTACCTTATTAGAGCAAAATTAAATATTTTACAATAATGTCTCTTTTGAAAAGAATAATTTAAATTCGTCCTTTTTTAATAAATTAAAATCAAAGTTAATGTGTATTTTTTTTAGGATTATGACATTGAATTTTACTGAAATTTACTAAATATTTAACTCAACAAATTCTACCGAAATCTACCAAAAATTTTAGAGCTAGTCTACTGAAATTAGCAACTTATCATCTGGCAACACTGTGTGCAGTAGAGATATCATTCGTTACATAGTTAAAAAATGTGTTGTATATTATCGTCATCAAACTCAGGTCATTCAACAAATGATGGGTAATTTCCGGCACTAAGGGTCAACGTATCCAGAACTTTCCTCCTCACTGAAGTGGATTATGCCGGACCACTGTTGATACGTCCTATATTAAAGAGAAGAAAAATGGAATTGAAATGTTATATATCAATACACCTTGAACTTGTCACTGAACTATCAACTGCTGCATTCATTACAGCATTGAAGAGATTCGTTGCTCAGAGGGGAAGGCTATTAGAGATATATAGTGATTGTGGAAAAAACTTTGTTGGTACGAACAGAGTTGAGTTCTTCTATTGAACTCATGAAATCATGAAATCAAGCAAGCATAACAAAGTTATTGGAAATTATCTCGGTGGCCAAGGAATTCAGTATAATTTCCAGGCACTGGAAAGTCTTATGAGCGAAGCTGCGCACTGTTTTTAATTCCTGACCCAACCAAGAGATGGCGCACGTAGTATTGTAGATGATAATTCAGAAGTGTGTTTTTATTGGCTAAACAGATGACGCTAAAGTTAGAGTCTTCTGCCATCAACCGCCATTCGTTTTAATAAGTTCTCTATAACAAGTTCGTTTTTACGTTTTCTAGTTCAGATATTCTTTTAGTTTAGTCAACGGTTTTTCTGTTTCATTACTGTTGTCATTTGGTGTATTTTTCAATACAAACTGTAATATCTTCTACGTTCTACGAGTACAAAGTGCTGCATCGTCGGATGTCAGGCTACTGGTAAGTATTTTTTATTATTCTGTAGATTTTAATATACTTGATCCCTCCAAATATGCACAGCAACACGATTAACAGAAACAGATACATTTTTCTTATGTTGATTGTAGTTATTCGCTAATTATATCCTTTAAATTTGTAATTTTTTTAAACAGATGTCCACTATCATCGATTTCCTAATCCAGGAAAGGATTTGGTTCGTTTCAACAAGTGATTGGATATATTGGATATGGACGAGTTTCGTTTGATGGATAGTACGAGCACCCGTTATTTATAGAAAGTGTCGAATATGACGAAATTACCAGGCTGTAATATCCTTCATTTTCAATCGTAACAGCGTTTACAACTATTATAGACATAAGTTTACAGTTTATAAAATTAAATAGTGAAAAAAGCAATTTTGTCAAACATTTAAAATAATTTGTGAGAGAAAATGTTAATTTTTATTCCATAATGTATTGATCACAAGGAACTTGTAATGGATTCGATAATATCCATTTTAATTCTGCATCACTATATAAATGAAATAGACAGTATAATAATAAGGAAGAGAAGAATGGTCAATACCGATGATACATTAGTAAGTAAAGTCAAAATGTGCTATAATTGTAAAATTAAAAATATTACAAATAAAATATAGACACTAATTTACTGTTGCATTTTTTGTTGAATGAAAAATTTTATTTTTCTGTCACATGTACAATTTTTAAAGAAATTGTGAAGTTATTTTCATGTACTTCACAATTTCTTTAAAAAATTGTATGTTATGTGACTAAAATATATATTTCATATAATATAAATTCCCGGCTACGCTTTTAAATCTAGTTTAGTTCTTGACCCAACCAAGAGATGGCGTTGAAAGAGTGCGCCGGCCTTTAACATTACAGTTTCCCATCTAGAGTAGGATATATATTATCTTTGATAATTTCAATCCACCTAGCGCTGCTCATTTCGGTGGATTATGGGAAGCAGAAGTCAAATCAATAGAAGGAAAAAATCACAACTTTTAATAATCCAGCTTATTCTAGAACATTATTAATTATTTATTTATTTTATTTTATTAATTCCCTCAGATTACGTGCATTTAAATTATATTTATGACATATTATACAATATCTGAACTAAACTATCCTTGTTAGCAATCCATTTCTATGGAGATGTATTTGTTTCTCTACACAAATAAACTTTATTATTACTATTATTATCTAAAATAATTTGAGGAGGAAAAATTCATATCCCATGTTAAATGACTGCAGCCTATTGTTTGACTGTATTTTTTTGTGTGATATACGTAATTATTCAAAAATAAATTGTATGTTTTAAGTATTTTGGAACCTTCTACGCACACTTATGATAATATCTTTGTATTATTGTATTATTTGATAACTTGTTGACTACTTGTTTAGACTTTAGACAAACTTGTTTGTTTCATGAACATCAACTAGAATTCTTATATGAGACGACAAAGCATAATATTAAGCATAAATAAGAATAAAAAGTATTTATTTTATTAAATATATTTAAATACTTTTATAAATACAACTAGAAAAATGTGCAATGCAAATTGTGATTTTAATTAGAAGGATATTATAATCAAAGCTAATTTAATGTAATGTACTTTCTGAGTATCCTATTATTTCTATGTGCAAAGCATAAGTATGTTGTAGTTGACAGTTTGGCAGAACAGTGATGTGGTTTAGTATTCGAATCCGAAGATCTCGGGTTCGAATGCCATTCAAGCTAAAAATTTATGTATGTTTCGGTTAAAATACAACGAAAAACTAAATATGAAATATCGTAATAATACAACAAACCTTATAACCTTATCGTAAGATAAATCAAGAAACAATGACAATAGTAAATATAAATAATTTAATAAAAATATATACACAAAATGTACAAGAAAAGAGCACAATAAAAAATGATGCATGTCAGCTACACAAATCAAATAGTAATTAACCATCATCGCGCGGAAAACGGTGTTAACCAAGAAATAACATGGCAGAAGTAGTTCTGTGAAAAGTTTGAAGCACAGAGCACACGAAATGCATAGTATCGTTAAAGTCTGTATGACCATTTAGAGTGTTACCTTTGTTCTCATGTATGTGTAACATGTCTAGTAGTAACTAATAAATACAGCTTATTGAAAAACATGAACATGATGTTAGAAACTCAAATCAACACACGTTACATCTTTTTTTTCTAAATTAAAGGATCAGAACTTACCCTGTGACAAACAATACGTCGTTTATGAAGAAACTTGCAGTACATACGACAGGATAAACATCGGTAAGAAGAACCAATCTCTTAAAAAACTGTTGTATAAACATAATTTTAATGTAAAGTAACTCAACCCATGATACAGCGGCATCGCAAAGCATGTCCAGGAAACAGGACACAAAATCGATTACAACAATGTAAAAATAATTGACCAAGGACCACATCGTTATAAAAGATCTAAATGGTCGCACAGACTTTAACGATACTGTGCGTTTCGCGCGCCCTGTGCTTGAAACTTTTCACTCAACTACTTCTGCCATAAGAGTTGTTGGTTGTCAGTGTTTCCGGTGCCATAATGATTTATTACTACATTACAAGAATTTAAGTCATATGAATGACTTTAAACTGATTTATTACTACTTCATTTCTATTATTTTTATTGTGCTCTTTTCTTGAACTTTTTTTGGACATCTTTTTTTTAATTTATTTATATTAACTATTGTCATTGTTTGTTGATTTATCTTACGGTAAGCTTATAAGTTCTGTTGTATTATTGTAACATTTCATGTTTCGTTTTTCGTTAAATTTTAGCTGATGATGGCTTGCACGCCAACCGAAACGCCCAAATAAATAATTATAGAATCATTCAATTTAACGCTTTCATTCTGAGTCTTACTACTCCCATCTTTAATAATGGGCTCCTGAATAAATTTTTTATTAATTTTTCTATGAAACTACATGATAAAAGTATGACGATTAGCGAAAACGTTGGTTGAAAACTCTTTATATTACAAGAGAAGTTTTATGTTGAGGTTGTGACGTCGCAAGTTCGTTTCAGCGGTATTTAACTTGTTTCGTTCAACGAGTGCAAATAATATACGATTGAATTCTTAAAAACTAATCTTACTATGTTGATAATTATATTTTATAGAAGTTGCAAGCTTAAAAAAACGAAAGTAATAAATATACAAGGTGTTAAACACGTACATACCAGCAAACGACGAACAGTTTAAAAAACTAGTGCTCAGATATCATATATAATTACGTTCTACTCCGCATATGTCTCTTATTTACCGCGCGAAAATACGTGTAGCCAATGAGAACTTTCCGAACGTGTGATGTCACTACTTTTTAACGCTTATAGCTCTGATGTAAAACATTATTTTTAACAATTTTTTTCACTAATAGCAATTATTCAATACATATTTTATGTTTGTATCCTTCTTTCCTATTATTTCGATTATGGTCCAGAAGCTTATTATACGAGTAGAGAATCTAAAAATCATACACCAATATTCTAAAAATATATGAACAACCACACTTCGGCTCGGTGACGGCGGACCTTTTTCTGTAATTGGAATTATGTTCCTGTTGTACAAAGTAGAATATCTATAATTAGATTGACATTTTCGGAATGTATTTCACAGCTAAAAATGTAAATTTTTGTAGGTACGTAAATTGAATGTACCTATAATTATTGGTAATAACGATTCGTGATCATGTCCTGCCATGAAACGTCAACTTGTTGCTATTGACATATAGTATAAATAAATAGATAATGTTTTGTAAATAAATTAATTGACATAAATAGTTTTCATCTGTGGTGTATAAGTTATGTAATATTATTCTATTTAAAACGTTACGTTGTGTTTTTATTTCAATTACCATCTTCCACTATATAACTAAAAATAAAATTGTAATAATAATTTTTATTTTTTTGATTTTATTTATATTAAATAATCTTACTCTGTAATTGGGTCGTCTTTTCCAGTTGAATTCATAACCGTGTATTATTATTATCATGATTCTTCTGTACTTACTGAACGTAAAAATGTTAAAAACGTAAAAGATGTTTTTATAATCTGCAAAACAGATGGATATATTTGTAATCTATATTGTAATAGATATCTGTACTGGATATTATATGTAAAATTGCAGAATAACTCTTGTGATATTAAGAGGTGAAATGAGACAAGAAATTTTCAATACAAATCTATCGTTTCAAGACCTTAATTACCTTCTCTCTTAATTCTCGATATATTCTTCTAATTCGCCGATCAATTTATCAAATGTATTATGACAATAAATTATAGTATCATAGCAATTAATTATCGTCTTGATATAGTTTAGCCATTTTAATTTTAACAATTTATGCAATGTATGCAATTTATATATATATATATAAATAAGAATGTGTCTAAGTGAGTTTTACCTGGGAATATGAAATTAAATCAACATTAAATATTCCTCCTGCAGTCAGCTTGAATGGTCTCTGACAACGCATAACAATCATTTGCAAACTGGTCGTAAAATGCTTCAAATTGTGATTTGGCCATCCAGAGAAGTATGCTGCGTCGCTTAAGTCAGCAAGCTAGAGCATTAAAGCTTGGTTTATAGATTGTATAGAATAAAACTGCGATATGGATGAAATAATAATCATTGATACTACAGCATTTGTTATGTTGTATTTTTTTTATTACAAAATGAATGTTGACGAAGAGTGTGGTGTAATCGAATCCGCTCGAATGAGTTTTTCGAGAAATATTGTAAACAGAAAGGCAATAGACGACGAACATATTTTTTGAATACACGCGAATAAGAATCCCAATAATTCCGAACCTATTAAAAAATACACATTATATTTTAAAAGCGCAATCAAAAGACTGACGAAAATACATAAATAGCGACGGACTAACTCAAATGGAACAAAAATGGATCGAGAAACAAAATTTGGTTATTTTCTTGTACTATTCTGTACAGTCGTATTCCGTGTTTTGCAAACTTGAAATAGTTCTAAATATTTACTTTGTTTGAAATTTCTAACCCTGTGCTATTCCTGTTCAATGCAACAACCTATATACATTATATATTTAGTATATAGTTTAGAGCGGTGTAAAGATAAATGTTAATAAACAACACAATATTCGTTTCTTCACAAGGGAAGTTTTATTACAACATACTAAATGTACATTTCGACGGCCATACAGTCATCGTCAGTATTACATTGACACTTGAGTGCACTACTGACGATGACGGCATGGTAGTCAAAATGTACATTTAGTATGTTGTAATAAAACTTCCCTTGTGAAGAAACGAATATTGTGTTGTTTCTTAACATCATATATTCTGCTTTGTCGAAATCTAATAGGTTTCATTGTTTAGTTGAGTTTAAGGTTATAGCTGCATCGTATCCCGAGAAAGGCCTTACTATAAATGAGGCTTTACAATATAAATATATATACGAGGTGTAGCTATTAAATAACGAGACTGACACTGTTTTAACATTTTATTTTGATTTCATAGTTATTTGCTTATTATCACCATCAATATGGGGTAGCTAGCTCAGTGGTATAAAGATGATATCTCACAAAAAGTCGGCCTGTGGATCCTGGAAACCCTGGTTCGATTCCCACAGGCGACAAACAATTTTCATAATTTCAAAACTACCTCTGTGGCTCCCCCACCACTAACATCTTTGACGGCTGGTAACCGCACTTCACGTGCAAATTATATAACTTACCGAGATCTACTTCGGCAGAGTGCCACACCCAGTACTGGGTAGAAGGTGTGATGATATACTTATTTATATTTATTTATTTTAATAATCACCCCTCCTCTATCCCTACAACGCTCCATACGAATCTTCCATTGTTCGAAACAGTGCTGAAAGTCTTCTTCTGTCCGCTCCTTAAAGACGCGTGCCGCCTTCTCTTTCACAGCTCAAATCTTGTTCCTTTTTAGGCAAATTTCACCTTAGGAAACAGATAGAAGTAGCAAAGTACAAGATAAGGCGGATGGTTCAACACTGGAATGCTGTACTTGGCTAGAAACCTCTTGACAGATATTGCGGAATGAGCCAACGCATTGTCTTGATGGAGAACCCATGACTTATCCTTCCAAAATTCAGTTACTTTTTCAATAAATTATAAGTTTCAGTAGCAGTTTTGCCAAGTTTCATGTGAAATTTCACAACAATTCGTTGCTCTAATGTTCCACTTAAAATTTTTTCGGCGAAACAAAAAACAACTCTAATTAGAACGAATTCTGCGGCTATACGGATTTGTTTACAGAAGCGAGAGGTACTGCATTCGAAAGATAAAACTTTACGCTAAAAAGCTGACGGTCGCTGGTGTTTGGTGCATGCGTACTGCGGTACATGTTATCAGTTTTATAAATACATGCTAATTTTGAGCAAAGATGCTATAAAATGCTTTCTGAAATTTAACGTTTTTTTTTCTTTCTTTACTGTAATGTGTGTTGCCGGCTAACCCGCACAATCCCTTGTTACATCCCCTAGCCGGTGCCCGATAGCTTGGGGGATGCCAAGTTTATATGTCCCAACTTGGAATGGATACGGGAGTGGATACCGATCAACGCCAGACGAGAAAAATCTTGACCTGACCCGGATTCGAATCCACGATCTCTGTTTCCAGTGGCTAGCAATCTACTACTGCGCTATCCCGGTCTATATGTTACGTTACTAAATAACGCTGAACAAGTAACCATAGAAGAAGGGATATTGTTACGCAGTTACTGGTGACATCTCTTGTTGCCCAAGTAATTATTATGAAAAATACCGATAATATAGGATACATATTTATCATTCTCGTGATCGTAATGACTAAAATATTTCAAAATAATAAAAATAAAAATATATTACAAAACAACAAAAACAATTAGCAAAGAACTAGTTTTATTGAATAATATTTAAAATATTAATTAAACACACACTAGTATACAATACAAATAAACATGAATAATATATATTTTTCGCCTTCTTATGCACACTCTCATTTATCATTCCGCTACTTTCTTCAGGAGGGTGATTCTGTATCTGGCGTGACTTCATTTGCGTTAGTAAAATGTCTGACGTCACTGTATTCTTTCTAGTAACTTTTATGGGGGAATATCGTGTCTTAAGTTTTCACACCAAATTTAGTGTTGGTAATGGTTTTGTAACTGTCACTGGCGTATAAGACGCGTATTAATTATTCTTTTCTCCAATACTTCGTCTTCATCTAACGCTAAAAAAAATACCCGCTAAAGCCATTACGATAATAACAACGATAATCTGAAACAATTTTAATGATAATTGATTTCGATAAGATACAATAAAATATATACGCTAATGTAACTAATAAAACAAAAGATTAAAGTTAAAAAAATTACACATTTACAAGATTACACTATTCTATGGGCTAAATTATTAAATACAGAAATATAATATACTTACTTTTGTAAATAGTTTGTCATAAATTGTTCAAGCACAGCACAGAAGTTTGGTTAGAAAACCACAAATAAACAGCAAAATGAACGACAGATATACTGTTAGAATGAGACAGATAGTGTCGCAAATTAGAAACAGGATCTACATTTGTCACGCAGCAATATTTATGTGTCTCGCAACTCGTAACATCATATCAATAAGTTCTTAAAATATCCGTCAGATGGTTTACAGTATGCATGTGACAAATTTGTGTTAGTATTAGTGCCGCAAGTAGTCACGCAAGATACAGAATCAACTTCCAGTTTCCGTATTCTTATATGTTGGTGTTACTGTTGTTATTGATGAGATGTGATATTTTCATCACGAATTGTTGAAAATGAATTTATATTTACTATAAAAGAATTTTCATATTTATAAAGTTTTCAAATTTCATAATATTGTATTAAATATTTTCACTGATAAATATGTGAAACAGTCCTAATATTTAATTTTTTTGATGATGTGTATCGATACTGTCAATTTTGAAAATGAAGACTATATACGTCATTGTGCTTAAGGTGAAGCATTCCACCTGAAGTTCGTTAACCAACAATTTGTTATCGCGTAAATAGGGTTTCTTGTGGTCCTAACAAGAATGTGGATCTGTATAGAATAGTGGAAAAGTTATTGGCGCGCGTTTAAAAACTATACAAACGTAAAGTTTTCAAGAAAATTATTTTAAATCGCAAGAAATATTTCTATACGATAACACAAAAACTAAAATTTAATCAAATATAGTATTTTATTTGATATTATAATATAAAAATAAAGAAATTTAGTTACAATATTATTTCAATTATAAATAATCATATATAAAGTATATTATTTTAAAAGGAGCTAAAGTGATACTTTTTGAACGCTTGTCCGTCGGTATACAGAGTTTATATATATAAACTCTGTATACCTGCATAATGTTTGTTTTTTTGTTTACTATGTAAATTATATATTTCCTAAACAATATGTGTATTATTTTTTTACTACGTAATTAAATATATATTTTCTTATTATTAGTTTAGTTATTTACAGTACTAACAAAATAATGATGGAATATAGCGATAAATCTATAAGTTAATAGATCTGTCAATGCTAATTGGTTGCAAATAGTCTATATTGTTTAGTTGAAGTATTTTCTTCCTAAATTAATTTAATAGACGACTACATACAAATTTATTGCCCATGTTTAAACACTATGTGTCCACTTTTCATGCTAACATCCAGTATGGCATATAAAAGAACTAGATTGTCATAAAATAATGATGTTTACGGTTCTTGAAAATAACTTGCGTTCATTCCGAACTGAATTTTAGCACATATATTCATTCTACTTTTAAACATTTATGAAGCTAAATCCAGATCCAATTTACGCTTCTTGAAAGATACTTGAATAATAACATTCAAGTAAAAAGATTTATAAGTTTCTTTTACACTATTTTCGTTATGTACAGTAGTGATATTCAAATTATTTAACAACTGGTACGCCTCGCCTCCTCCCGCGTAGTAAAACAATTTCCACAGCAAACTTTGTTTTTTTTTGACAAGGTGTAATGGGTACTTCTTCCTTTACTCTATTATCTTTTGTCAAATATGTCTTCTTTCAGCTATGATTTTACATTTCAACTAATTGAAATATGATAAACTTCTGACGCCATTATCAACTGTACAGGCCGGTTGAATATCACCACTGATTATGTCTGTAAACAGATAAAGTTAAAGTTTTTTTTCAGATTACCGATTGGTATGTACCTTATTGCTAATAAAATGTACCTACATGTAATGAAGATAAAGATATCTCAACTGGGATCCTGAAGAAGACTGATTTGCAGTCAAAACGTTGGTGTCTTATTGAAATTTAGTGATAGCCTGAATTCTTTAAAACTGTAATCCTTCAAGAAGTTTACAATTTTGAACTGAATTTGGAATCTTCTGATTTAGTTATTAAACTATTATTTCCGTTTAAGTACCATAATCTGATTTATAATATAATTAGGTACAAAATACTTGCAATATAAAAATATAAATAAAGCGAAAGTAGACTTCATTTATGGATTGTATAGTTTATTCCTGGGCAACATTTCGATAGTTCTGATGTATTTACTTTGTCAGCTTAATCTTATTAAGGCAGTGTCCACTTCTAAACTGTTAAATAAAAACTTTAATATTAATAAATAAACACTTATAAATACAAATCTACTTACCTTATATCTCAGACAAAACATGGATAGTCTGAGCCTTTACATACATTTGACGTTTGAGGTTAAAACCATATCCAAAAATTTTATTATTACTTTATTATTTTGTAAACAACATATAATATATTCATTATTGTTATCATTATTAGTCAATAATTTTTACATATCTGTCAGCCAAATTGAATTTTGAATGAAACTTCGATACTTGAGTGTACATCATACGTCATCAAAAATCCGAATCACACAACGAAAACTCATGATTCAAGAGCACCAACAATAAATCTATGCAAATTTGAATTTCAGCAATTAATTTCTTACAAATGTCATTATATAGATAAATATAAAACAGTGTATTACTTTCTTATAACATTGTAGTTCATGAATAAATACTATTCAAGAGCAAATAAATCATGAAAATATATGAAAAAAATTATATAAATGAAGCAGCCAAATTCACAATTTTGAATCAGATTTTCTCAAAATTGGGCCCTACGTTTTTAATTAAAAAAATATTTATATTTAAAATTAAGATAGTCTATAACACAAAAAAAATCAGCCAAATTAAACACAACATTTTTAAGAAAAAAAAGAAAAACTCTGTTTTTCATGGTATTTTAGCCTATTTAATTTTTTTGCTAAAAATTGTCGTGTTTAATTTGGCTGAAAATTTCATCAGGCTTAGACTGTCGTAATTATAATTTACTGTATTTTTTATATTGATATCGTAGAGCCCATTTTTAAATAAATTTAAATTAAATTTGGTGTAATATATAATTTATTTTCTTTTATTATATGAGAGATATTTCAAATTAGTAATATTATTATAAAACTTTAAACCTTTGACTACAAGAATATGTACAATAAATAATATGTTTCATTTATAATAAAAGAGATATTTAATTTCAAATAGATCAAGACAGATCGTCGTTCCACCACTGTTCTGTTGTTGTATTCAGGCGGAATGCTTCACCTTAAGGTTAAATGATACCCATGCGCGCGAAGTTCAAAATGAATATAAAAGATTAAATTTTTTTATTGAATACTGTTTAATGTTACAAGCTATCTATGTATATATAGAAATAAGAAGATACTACTCTTCAATGCAAATAAATTTATTTTTTAAATATTTGCATTAATTTATACACTCAAAAATATATTTTAAACATTATTTTAACTGTAATTTTAGTACTAAACGTGTTTTTTTATTAAAATTT